>OMNM01000466.1:1723-13345 GCA_900302745.1 Parablennius parvicornis
TATGTAGGGTCCGAAGGGTCCGAATTATTAATTTTTAAATTTTTTTAATTTCACACACACACACACACACACACACACACACACACACACACACACACACACACACACTTATATGGAATAAACTGTGACGCAATATGTATCAGGAACAGCAATGCTAGCTACGGTAACTCATCTGTTGGATCTGACCACATGCATCAGCCTCAGGCTATATCATATTTCAGAAACATCTAACCTCATCTAACCATCTAACTTTTTTTTGTGTGGATGAGGTGAAATTCATACACATCCTTACGCTTTCCCATTTTTCTGATTCAAAAACATTTCAATTTAGTCCACCTGGCTGATGTGTGTTTATCCTCATAGTA
The DNA here is from genome assembly GCA_900302745.1 of Parablennius parvicornis. Classification (NCBI taxonomy): domain Eukaryota; kingdom Metazoa; phylum Chordata; class Actinopteri; order Blenniiformes; family Blenniidae; genus Parablennius; species Parablennius parvicornis. The sequence continues at coordinate 2,089 of OMNM01000466.1, forward strand.
ACAAGTTGTATTTTTCTTATGAAGCTCTTTGTGCACATGGTTGAACAGCAGTGTATTTCTTGAATAAATCAATATCGCTCAAGTCCATTTTTGATCCACAATAACTTGATGTTATGTCATTTCACTCGAGTCAACAGTGAGTGAACGGCAGCCTTGCACAGATGTACCGTTACCACAACAACACACCTACGCTACAACCTGCCATCACCATAGCAACCCTCCCACAAGATGCTGACGGCCTTTGAGAACAGTCAGGAGTTACTATAACAACCGCACCCACCAAATCAAACCCCATTCTGATCCTGACTCACATGAACACACCTATAGAGAGTGAAGCAGCTTTTTATCACTCCCTGGCACGCTTATCTCAGTGATGTTAAACACTTTGACCTCGTCTGAAGTTCTCTGGGCCAATCGGGGTCACACACGTGGATATGCTAAGTTGGCAGACCCAATCAAAAAAGCACCATCCTATCTCAGCCTGTCCAAGGGTCGGGGTTGTAAACACGCCGAGATGCTCCAATAGCCCCACTGACCTCAATCTGGGAGGGATTAGGAACAGCATGAGATGGCATTCTCTGGCACACAGACAAACACAAACTCATGTCTGTCTCTTGTGAGGACATCGTATCGACTTATTTTGCCCGCTGTGTAAATAATACCAACAGTTTAAGCGTAGTTTATTTTTATCTTTTATTCAAAACAAGAGCAGAAAGTGCTCATCACTAAGAGGAGCTCAAGTCTGCTCATTTCCAGAAAAAAACTATTCATTTTGTTGAAGTATTTTCTTTATCGTCCTACATGCAGGAACTATTTATAAAACATATCTGTGAGCCTTGCTGGTGGCCAAAGCAACACATTTCTTCAACGAAATGGCTGTGTCACGACATCATAGTTCATCTCCAGTTACTGATTCCTGCAGATATAATCTCTTATTGAATCTGTAACTATGACTCATCTAACCAGTGGTCACACTTTGTTCACGATTATTTACAGCTACTGCACTATAAATGTAAATAAGTCACTAAATATGGATTTATTTCATGAGGAAAAAACCAGTAGACTACCTGGAACTGATCAGATAAATTCCGATTGTAACTGTGACAAGCATTATTAAGTACAAATTTAAAAATAACAAATTAATTCCAATATAAGACTGTACCTTATAAGACTGCTGGGGGGGGGAATCTTATATTTGGATCAATATGGTACAAAGGGAAACTGATCTCAGTAAACACAGTGGTGCAGTGTGTAGCACGCTCTCGCCTTGTAGAAAGAAAACTCAGATTGACCTCGAAGCCTGGACCTTGCTCTCTGGAGTTTGCGTGCTCTCCTTGTGTTTACACAGATTTTTTTCCCCAAAATAATCTGGCCTCCACAGCTCAAAAACATGTGGAGTTAATAAGTGCCTGTAATTATTCTTGAGTTGTGACTCTGTGGTAATCTTCTGATGGACTGGCAACCTGCTTCGGGTGTAATCTGCTCATAACTACACAAAATCAGCTAGAATCAGCTACTTGTAACCTCAAAATGAATAAAACAAGGATTTAATAAATAAATAAAAATACAAAAGTAAGAAAATATAAAATAATAAAATCCTATAATGGCAAGTTCCATGTGTAAAAAAAGATACTGTTGAAATGATGCTAATGAAATTTAGCAGGCAACCTCATCTTTTCCCCAAAAAAGTGTGACCAGATTTTCAAAGATTTAAGTCTTCATTAAGAATGAATGACTTGAGAGCTAAGTAACACACAAGAAAAGTTGAAAAGTAGAGAAGAGCAAACTAACACAGATAGCTGTACTTCTTATGTGAGACTTTACAAAAAAAAAAAAACTAAAAACCTGTGGTTGATTGTAGTTTACAGTATTTTAAAATTAATGGTTTGATTTTTAATGTATGCTTAAAAAGCATAGTTTGTTTCTTGAGGCATTTGTTCCAACGATATGATTAAAACTGAAAAAAATTATCATTAACTATTAAAGTCACCACTGTATCTTGGAGAAGGAGCAGGTTTGCTGAGTGATTTCTGGTACTGGATGTACTCAAAGTAATTTACTAAATTTGTCAGAAATGCCAGTTTTGAGGTTGATAAGAGCTTGTTCTTTGAGTTTTTACCTTTGGAATGTTCAGCATCATATTTAGATATTTTACTGCAGCAAAAGCTTTATGAGTTCACTGCGGTCTTAGCCATCATAAATTAAGTAAAAACTGTGAGTAAGTTCAAGGAAGATTTCTGGTTAATTTTCTTGACACGTTTTAAACGTGCATAGACTGAAATCCCAAAATGCTGGTGATTTAAGCCTTTTCACCGTGTGAATCAGTATAATCTCTCCCATTCTGAGATGGAGGTTCTCATGTGTGGATGTCACGAAAGCATGCCCAAGTTATTCGGCTTTTTTTGACTGACACAGAAGATGTCAATCCAGTATAAATCTTTAAAAACTACTCTCTTCCTTTTCTACCTCATCTACAGCTTGTGCTTTCATCTCCCTCCATTTCCTGATCTTCTTCTACTCTTTCAGCCGTCTGAAGTAAGTGACGGTCGTCATGCCTCAAGCTGGCCTTTTAAGTCCAGTCGCACAGGGAAGAGAAGCGTGGGGACACAAGGATACAAAAATGGTGGAAAAGGGATTTCGCAGAGATGACATGAGGGGGGAGAATGATAATTTATGAACACAGATCTGTACAGTTTCAGTGAATGAAAACTTTTAAAATAACATTATAGGGTGCGAGGTGGCGACTGAGCTAATGAAGTGGTCCATCATGAAAAATCCAACAAGAAGAAGACGCCAACAGAAAATCAAAGCAGTGCTTGTGTGTTTATTGGCGTCACAAGTGTTTTAAGATGGGACAAAAACCTTAAAGCTTTTCCATGAGAGAGGGCGACTTCTGGGAGAAGTGCAGTGGTTCTCAGATTCCCTCTGGATGTTACTGCTCTTACAAACAGTCAGGCTCACGGAGAACATGCTCGCTCTCCATTAGGTAACACAAATAAACATGAAACTAACATGTGTGTACCCAAACTGGCATGTGGCAGTGGTTCCAACTTCAGGTCAACAGTGGGACAGCTTTCTGTTTTGAGGGAAGAATCATATGTGTAACAGTGCAAGAATTAATAAACTATTAATCACTTATAGGACCATTTAATAATGTAACAATATATTTTTTTGTATATAGGTCCTACTCTATTAAATTAACAGTAAATTGTATCTGGCCATTTAATGATGATCATTGATGGCTAATATAAACTGAGGAGCCTGTCAAACATGTCAATCGCCCTTGTGTTAATCACAGCACCTGACATGTTGCTGGCTGTGCTTTGCAGTGACTGGATGATTGGTGGAAGGTGAGAGTGCTGAGTACCAAATTTGACTCCAGTGCATTGCAATGTTTTGTTCCAGCACTGACCAGGTCATTAAGTAGTAATAGTATTTTCCACATATAGTTTCAGTTTGAGGTTTCACAAATTTAAGAGACACCATGGACACTATGTTTATGGACACAGAACTATTTAGTCAGAAACCATCTGTGGCCTGTTACAAAAAAAAGCACTCTACAATATGCTGAGATGGTCCAAAGGTTAATGACACAAATATGTTGTCCTAAAAAATACACCAAATCAAGCTGCACGTTGATTAGCTACAGTTGTATTCTGGATTTTTTTGTGTTGTTTTTTGATAAGACCAAGCTGATTTGCTGTCAATGTATAAATCTCAGATGTTGATTAGTGTTGAATCAGTCCTGGATACACCGGTTTCTCCAGTCATGCATAAAAGAATAAAACAATTTTTATAGAGGATATTAAAAGAGCTTCAAAATGCATTTCCACAATATGAAACCACATTTGTGTTACACATTGTGATTTTTTTAAAGAAAATAGCCAAATGCCAAACCATTGATCCACCTATTCAGCCATATCACTTTTTTCAACTTATGGTCGCAGGGTGCTGGAGTCAATCCTATCTCTGGGTTCAAGGACAAGTCACTGGTCCATCACAGAGCAAACACAGAACCAATTCAGGTGCAACTCAGAGAAACCAATCAGCCTCAAACACCTGCTTTTTTGACTGTGGGAGGAAACCGGAGTGAGCACATACAAGGAAAATTTGTCAACTCCACACAGAAAACTCAACCTGGACTCAAATCAGAAACATTTTCAGATGAGATGAGAGAACTGACCACTTCACCACTATGCAGCCCCCCCAAAATCAAGATAAAAGTATGATTGGACATGTCCACACACATTTGGCCCGACACTGTACGCCAGTGACATTCCTCCTGCCAAGCAGTGCAGATGTTCAGCCACAGCTGAAGTGGTTACTGTGTTACAGTGCGTAATGGCCTTAAGTGTCTGTTTTCGTGTGTGTGTTGCTGCAAAGCAAATGGCCATTTGGCAAAGCCAGAAGGGTAATTATTGTTAATTACTCTGTGAAACTAAGAGTACTGCTGTGAGGGAAACGAAGCGAGTGGGCGATCCTCAGTTCCCCTCCACGCAAGTCCACAGCCTCGTCACCGAGCAGACGTCACTTACTGACCCACGGTGCCTGCAACACATGCGGGCGTACCGGGTCAGGAAACGATACCAGGATGAATAAATAAAGAAACCGAGCCTACACCTGCCTTTCGCGTTCTTATTATCTAATATTGTGCTCATTCACATCCTCCACTCTTTTGTTCTTCGCCGTGAGAGCTTCTGATGAGTCAGAACGAGAGTCAAAGTGGTTCAACTGGGAAATTAAGGGAGAGGAGTGTGAAGTAGGAGGGAGATGAACAATGGCGAGGATGAAGGCAGAGAGGAAGAAGAAACAAGGTGCAAAGACGAACAAAGGGGCAGTCCTCCATCGTTTGATACGTCCTACCGAACACATATACAAATCATGCTGGTTTCCAAGGTGGAAAAAAGTGGAGGAAAAAAAATGTGTTATTATTCTGTTTGTAGGCTAAATATAGATGATTTGCTTGTCACTCTTTCTTCAGTTCATGCACACACTAATGCAAAAATTTTTGGAACAACTCACAAAGTGAGCATGTCCTCCAGAGACCCTAAAAATCAAGCAAGTTTACAAAACACTACGAGCAACTCCTAAATGCTGATGAACTTCTATGTCTACACCGCTTTCCCAGGAGCCCGCAATGACATGAAGGACCAAAAAAAATCGAACAAAAAACTCCCCGAATATAAACGAATATTTTTTAAAAATAGGTAAAAAGAAGGCAAAGTTAGGATCATAACCTGCAGCCACACAAAAGAGACATGAGGGAATGAAACAGAGAAGGCGTAATCTCAAAAAAAAAAGAAAAAAGGATGTGATGTGGATCCTCAGCAGGGGGTACATCCATAATACAACACATATCACACATGCATGATCACATGAGCCCTGTATCTAATGGAATCTCAAGTACAGAGCGCAACTCCTACTGCCTGCTCCGTTTTTTCATGCTTTGGCACATTTATTTATTATGTAATATCAGGCAGCAAAGATGTTGTACAATGTATGGGCCTAGGGAAATAACTGTTTATGTGTGACAATGTGTTTGTTAGTAAAATGTTCTCAAGTGATTTTGTGACCATGTGCTGGATCAGCGTTGTCATTATTAAGGCCTTTTTCTTTTTCCCCAAATCCACAGAGTACACACAAACATTGTGTTTTCGTCTTTTCAGACACAGTTGTGCTCACTCCCAAACTGAAGCTGTGACATTGCAGCAATAGGATCAGAGAGGACACTTCACCCTGGCAAACCTAAATTTGCTAAAACCCCCCAAAATTACTGTTAAACAGTAATTTCAGAAGAAAGACAAAAATATGCTCCTCATTTGCATCAAGCACCAGTCACTTATTTTTCTTATAATACGCCCACTGATGGTAGCAGATTGGAACAGCTGAGGTCAAGAACCAAAGCTTAACAATGAGCTCAGTGCAGAACCTTTAATTCCAGTGTCACTGACAGCTTATATCAGCTTCGAAAATATTTAACAACTACCAAATTCTTTATAACCACCCATTCTTTATAATAGTTTATTAAACACAGTGCTTTTGACTGTGTGAAGTAACCGAAGTACAGATAGGACGAAAAAATAAATAAATAAATGAAACTATAGAAACTCCACACAGAATGGGCCCGAAACCCAGGCTGAAACCGGGGGCTAACCACCAGTTAATGAGTGAAATTAGTTAAATCTGATATGTGTGTTGGTGGTCATTTTGAAAATAATCTCACTATTAATAAGTTTTGAGCACTTATAGAAAGGCTTTAGTCTCTGCCATGTGTCAGCTATGACTGACAGTCTCATGCTGCTCTCCTGACTGAACTCACGCTGAGTCAGTTTTTGGAGCTTCTGTTTAAAGAACAAACCAATTTTTTATTTTTTTTTTGCCGTGTGTGGGTTTTTGTCACAGTAACAAGACTTTAACGGGATCCTTGCTGGGTGCCGTCACACAGTATTTTTGGAAACTGTGCTTCTAACTGAGGCACCTGTCCTCTTAGCAGAGTGTAGCCAACATTAACCCGTGTTTTCAATAAGATGAAATTACCTTTGATCTGAGGAGGCGTCGTGTATTTTTTAAAAGAAAATGAGTGAGTGATTGTGTCCGTGTTTGATCAGCCGTATGAGATATGCTCACAAATCTAGCCCCGGTGCAGATTTCATCCGATGGCAGGATTATTTTGCTCAAACTTGTGAATGCACAAGGCTGTTAGTGTGCAGACTCCAGCAGGGTCACTTTCACATGAAACTTGCATGGGCACTGGTTTGTAACTAACCAACAACTTTTAGTTTGTAAATGACTCCAATATTTGACTTCGATCCAAAATAGATCCGGATCAGACACAAAAACAGTTGCAAATAAGAAGCTGTACCATCCCCTCCATGTCTGTAATAAACACTACATGTGCTATTTATTCCTACTCGGGGTCCATATCTGATTAATAGCTTCTCTTTTCATTATGCACACATTTTCTTCGAATGATCAAAAAGCTGGCTTCTTATAAATTTTGCCCAGCTATGCAGAGAGGTTAAAATGTTTTGTATATTGAAGGGCTGAAGAGGATTTCACTTTGACCTTATTCTGCAAGTTAACCTTTGAAGTTTGCCTCTTTTCTCCAGCACATTGTGCTCCGGGTTAACCGTCATGAAAAGACAGGAAAGCCAAAGCCCATCTGTGAGCATTCAAGTGATGCCAAAGGTGCTGCTTCCGTGCCAAAGGCCAGCATAGAGACCTTCAGCATGCACATAGTTTTTTTTTTGTTTTTTTTTTACATTTGCATGGAGATGAAATATTGTTTGCCTGCAGATTTTAATGTGTCAGTTATGGCTTGAGTACTTACTGAATGAATATTATTTATACCCTTGATATTGATATCATAATGAACTTCGAAAGAAAAATGCCCAGAGAGATAAAAGCATTCTCCAAATGTAAAGCTTGATTAAAAAAAACAACCAAAAAAAAAAAAAATTGAAAGTCTCACACAATCTGGACCGATCAAAAAGACTTCCACACTGTCCTATCGTATCGGAGCAAATTTAATCTTGTGAGGAGGGTTGAAATAAAAAAATAAAGGGAAAGGAGGAAGATGCTGAAAGGGGTAAGAGGATATGAGAGATCATACAGATGCTGTTATGAGATTTCTGGTGAAGAGCTGAGGTCTCTCGTCAACGGAACATCACTCTCAGTGTGTGTGTGTGTGTGTGTGTGTGTGTGTGTTTGTGTGTGTGTGTGTGTGTGTGTGTGGTAACAGAGGTCACGGTGACTGAAAGGAAAAGGCCTCTTCATTTAATAAATGGCTCTCTCAAGCATTCTTTTCTGTCTCCTTACACTGTCGTTTGTGCTCAAGCTCTGTCCCATTTTTCTCTTCACAATTTTCTTCTCACTCAAGCGATCCTCCATCTGCACACTGCCACTTCAAACCCATGTCCCCTCCTTTTTACCGCAGCATCAGCTGTGTCTTTATTCCTAGACAAGTTGATTGTCTGCACTTAATTAACACGTATGTTCTGTTTTTTGTTTTTTTTTAATCAGCGCACATTTTCTATTCATGGTGCTCTAATAAGAAATCAAGGCTTTTTTTTTTTTTTTTTTTAAATATTGATCTGTTTTTCACACATTATGCTTTCCATGTCGGTCAGGCGGTGACCCCACTGCAGGTCTTTTTCTCTGTACCAGATGGCCACAATGCAAGTAAATGAAGTAACAAATCCTTAGAGTGTATGTGATCGTGTGCAAGGGGGAGAAGGAGACAGAGCTCGGTCCCCATGACGATTACAGCTTATTACACCTGAAGGTAGAGGCACATCAGAGCCGAACAGTCACTCTCTCACACACACGCATAAACACACAAACCCGCCTAAATACACAGATAGCCAAGCCTGAGGGAGCAGCTGCTCTCTGACACACACAGATGAGTGTAAGTGACTGAGGTATTCCCTTCTGCTTGGCCAAACGTTTCCTCCAGAGCCGTGACTCAGCTGTAGTGGGCTACTGAATCACACACAGTCCCAAGGGATGTGCTGCTTATTAACACACAATTTTAGACAAATATACAGTGGATTAATAACTAAACTTTAATGTGCAAGCTAGGCTTTTAATACTGCATGATGACTTGCTAAAACACACTATCACAGTGTTCCATTTATTCTGCGCATTTTCAGAGTGTCATCTTAATGAGCCCTTCATTTTACTATCGATTATCTCAATAGTGTCAAATAATTATCAACTGAGGGCAGCCAAAGACACTCAAGATGAAAAGCAATATGTCAGAGCTCATCTTATTGGAATTTCTTTATAGCGAATATGCTGTATATTATTTACATCAGTAACTTTCAAGGGTTGGGGTTGCTCTCGTCTGAAGGTGGGCGCAAGAAAGTGAGGGGTTCCTTTAGATTCTTTGCAAAATGAAAAGAAGAAGACAAACTAATAAGAAAAAGAGCTAACTATTTCTTTAAGCATATATTTAAACTCAATATATTGTGGGAAATGAGTAAAGACTTCAAATTGACAGCATATCAAACGAGCACTAAAAGATTTCTAGTTTTTACAAGAATCCATCTAGAATCCAGTATCCATCTATCTTTTAGAGTACTTTTTCCATGAGAAGCTGGACACAGTTCAAGCTCAGTATGGGAGAAGGCAGAGTGCACCCCTGGATAGACTGCCAGTCCATCACAGGGCAAACACAGAAAATACACCAATTCACACATAGAAAACATTGTAGAATCATCAATTCACTTCAAATACATCTTTTCAAACTGCGGGAGGAAACCCATAGAAAAAAAAAAACCCTGCAGAGAAAGACCCCCCCAACTCCAGTACTCGAACCAAGGCGAGGGTGCTAACCACTACTGTAGCGCAAGTCTGGCATTAATCAAAAATGACTACTTGCCAATGTGATAGAGCGGCGTGACAGTTGGGAGGTGCAATGTGGTTTGAAGCTGTGTGAAAGGGGTGGACACTACACTTGCCTTGCTAACATCTGATCCACTACATGCTCCATGTCATATGGTAGTATAACATTCACCGTATTAAACTACTAAAGATGAACTTTTCTCTTTTTTATATTAAAATATACTCACCAGTATTCTTCTGTAGTTTGTTTGTATGAGCCTCAAGTGTATGTGCTCAGGTTTGTTTAGTAAAAAGCATAGAAGAGGGAGGGGTTCAACAAAAGGAGAAAGTAGGAGAGGAAAAGAAAGATGGGCAGCGAGTGAAAGAGTGGGCTTTGGTATTGTAGCAGGAGAATGATGACGTGGAGTTAAAAGGGCTGAATGCTGTGATAAGAGACCGGTTCGTGGTAAGGAGAAGCTTTCAAATACGAGACGCTGTTTACACAAAGGCAACGGAGGAGGATTTAAACACCAACTAAAATGCACACAAACATACATGGGCACGCACACACATGCATATACACAATATGACACTACGTCTCACTGAGGCCCAGCCAGGAAATGAGCCTGAGTGAGCGTGTTTGGAAGATGGAGAGTAAGTGAGAGATTAAAAGGCAAGGCGTTAGAGGAGGGGTAGTCTGAAGAGAGGTGGGAGTATGAAAGACAAATCTTCCTAAGAGTATTTGAGAGGAGCTGTGTGCAAAGCTATCGTTGACTGAAATCCATTGCAGCATCAAAGATTCACTCATCATGCTTAAACACATGTAATATTACTTAACCCCGCCAAGTTCAGCACACCCCTCCTCTGTATCCCCCGTCGTCTCTCTCCATCAGTCTAACCCCATCCACCTTTTTGATATGCTGTCTGCTTTCATATACTATCTACTGATATCTACCCAAGAGCCCCAATAACACACATTTTCCACAAATATGACAGAAACGCATACAGACACATGCTCTGTGTGGGTTTGTTTGTCTTCTTCGTCGCTGCTGTCCTGGAGGTTGTTAGCACATGTGCCGGGTTTTGTGGCGACTGCCAGCATCAGCATCAACACACATCCCAGAGTCATTACTACTTCTACAAACACACACACACATCATGCCATGTAATATCCCTTCTACCTGCAGGCACAGGAACACACCATCCACACTCATGAATACCCCCACCCTCCGTTTCGTGCACCATAAACAGATTTATCAAGTATATTATGATTGTAATATTACTAGAGGTGCAAGTATTAAAACTAATAAGCTTCATCCCTGTGCTGCACTTACTGTCTCTCTCTCTATCCCCGCTTTCTTTCTCCCCTCTCCATACCCCTTACAGGAGCTCCAAGCAACTCCCTTCATCCCTCCCTCCATCGTCACTACAGCCCCAGATGGTAAAGCACTGTGACCAATTAAAGGCTTCCCTGAGGATAGAACCAGTTATAGCCCCAGCCATCTGACCATTTCTGTATGCTTGTGTGTGTGTGTGTGTATTCATATAAACCTTTCACAACATATCAGTGTGTTTTAATCAGAGTACAAAGCCATGCTTTTTTGGCCAGTTGCTCATACCGTTTCCTCTTAAAAAAAAAAAAAACACAAAAAAAAAACCGTGTGAGAGCAAAGCAGGTGTACAAGTCCAAGAATAATCTTTCTAAAGCCTTGTGTTTAGCGTGTAAGCTCACAATGACAAGATCTTGAGTATCACTGTATTAGAGTGAGTGAGTGGCAGAGGTTGACTGCGGGGCTGGCCAGAGGTGCAGAGTCTTAGCAGCTGTACATGTGTCGTTGGTGTATGAGAACCAGAGCCATTGAGGGAGAGAGAGCGGCTAAGAGAGGTGGGCAGAGCTCAATCACCAGGCACTGGTCCAGCAGGGCAGCAGATG
>OMNM01000470.1:12843-25084 GCA_900302745.1 Parablennius parvicornis
AATTAGGGCTGGATGTATTACAAACGATAAATGTATAATTATTGTAATGTTATATATTACTTTACTGCAATTGAGTTTACTTCGCTGCTTTAAAAATCACAATTACATTTATTCCTACTGATAATACATTAATAGATCCTAAAAAAGTCCAAATGTAACTCAAGCTATAGTAATTTTACCAAGTTATTTTTCAGCAAGACTACTTTCAGTACATTTTCATCAGTGAAATACTGAAATACTAATTTTCTGCGATGAACAAATGTTTAAGATGCAACAAGAATATAACTTGTAAAATCAGTAGCATTTGCTGCCTTTGACAGAAAAAAAATGTGAATGTTAAAATGTGAACAACAAAGTAAATTACCAGTAATCATTTTTTTCTTAACCTCCTTGGGAAAATTCCTTTAGTCTAATCTGTAAGCCATAACTGGGTCGAGGGCAAAAAAGAACCTAATTCACTTCACTTCCTGTATAGAAGCTAAATTGTTTGCTCAACCAAATCAATTGTATAGTTAGCATGCATTTTGTGTGTGATCAATTCAAAGTCAACGTGAGCTTCCTTATCAATTCTGCTGTACATACAAGACACACAGTGGAATCAAAATTATGTCTGACTTCCCCTCCAACAGTGTAGATATATATCATATGCAATAAGGAACAGAGAATATAAGCAAAATATCTCTCAAAATAGATTAACTTGAAGAAAATAGAGAATATAGGTAATAAAACAGTGCAACAAGACTTTAATAGAAAAGTAAAAAAAAAATGGAAATGTGTACTATCCAATACAATATACAATATAGTATAATCACTTTAGAATATAAGCACTACTGATACAATGGACAAACACAAGTAATCAGATGAGGGTTTTGTGTTTTGATGCATTTTCACTTGAAACCTTGAGTAAACACGATCCTAAATGTCTCCCATCATGGTAACAGCAGCATTTCTGCTAATGGCTGAGCTGATTTTCACCTTCTTTCCAAAACAACACATGCCAACTTTTGCAGACATTGTATTTGACATCCCTGTTGTAAATTAATCAATCAGAATAAACCTTCCAAGAACACATTGGAAACACACACCTAATATCCCATATTAATTAAAGCAATTCAACCTGTTTTTATACCTGTGCAGCTTTAGTAGATCAGGGAAAAGTGTTACATATGAATTAAACCTCCAATCTAAAAGTATTGATTTAAATAGAATATATAACTCTATGAATTACCTTCCTACTTTGCATTCTTTATGAGGCAGAGGTCATTTTATGGTAATCTTGACTGTCTATAACTAGATCTGTAAATTTGAATGTTCATGGAGTTACACACACTGTTTTTCTACGTGAATCATCTCACAGCATTAATGTGTCCTCTGCCGGGCTGCTTCAGGCCGAGTTCCCTCCAGGAGTGGTGAACATTGTTCCAGGGTTCGGTTCCACAGCAGGAGCAGCTATTTCCAGCCACAAAGACATTGACAAAGTGGCCTTCACTGGCTCCACAGAGGTGTGTGTGTGTGTGTGTGTGTGTGTGTGTGTGTGCGCATGCACGTGTGCACTTCACCAGCATGATCACTGTTTAAATACTGTGATAAAACAGCCATTTAAAAAGCCATTTCTGTTACAACAGGAGTGTTCAGTTTGAAGGTTTGTCTTTTGTCATTTATTGGTTTCTATCTTCCGTGTGTTCTCAGTGTTCCCTGTTCGTGTTCCCTCGACATTGATTCTTCTTGGTTTTGTACTGTTTTTCTATTGTCCAACTACAATCTTTGTCTTCCGTTCCTGTCTCGTGCTCGTCTCCTTCCGTCGTATGTCTTGTCCTTGTGTGTGACAGTAAGTATGAGTCAAAAAAAAACTCTGATCTGTTTGCTGATGCAAATATTGTGAATGCTCTCACTTTTGTCACTTTTACTTCATTGTTTGCATTTATGTTTTGTCATTTGCATTAAATTACTGTAACTGAAAGACTACTGAAAGTGATTTATGAAAAATATAAATTCCCATAGTCACTCGTGCTTTTTTAAGGTCGTAAAACATGTCCTGTGTTTGTGTGCAGGTTGGCCAGCTAATTAAAGAAGCAGCCGCCAAAAGTAACCTGAAGAGAGTGACTTTGGAGCTGGGAGGAAAAAACCCCTGCATTGTGTTTGCCGACTGTGACTGTGAGTAAAAGTGTTTGCTGTACTCTTCTCTGTTGTAAATGAATTTAACTCATATAGTGCTTTTCACTGAACAGCCCCCAATCGCTTTACACTGTTTATCACATTCACCAATTCACACACCAATGGAGGCAGCTGCCATGCATGGTGCTCAGTCCATTCATTGGGAGCAGTTTGGGGTTCAGTGTCTTGCTCAAAGACACTTCAACATGTGGACAGGGGGAGATGGGGAATCGAACATGCAAACTTGCATTTGAGAGACGACTGGCTCTAACAACCAGGGCACAACTGTGAAACCACGAAACTCAAACTGTATAAATCTGTGATTTGATTCAATTTCACAATGTCACAAAACAAAGTGTTGAAGGACTTCTTATTGTCCTCTCACAACAAAGAGGATAGGATTCCCCCTCGTCAGCTACTAAAAACCAGTGACGGGAAAAAGAAATAATATCTCAATTCAATGGCTTCATTGGCTTCTGGCCTTTTTCCTAGTTGATCCTTCAGGGTTCACACATACCTCGGGGTGAAAGCATGAAAACATTGTCATTGTTCCCGCCTTCATCACAATCACCATTATCTCTCAGCTGTGAGTAGAAACTACTCGGAGCTGTTTTTCCACAGATCTGAACAGTCCACATGTGATGTAATTTGCGTGTGTGTGTGTGTGCTTCAACAGTGCAGATGGCAGTGGAAGAAACCCAGAAGGGTGCGTTTTACAACCAGGGTCAATGCTGCACGGCTGCGTCACGCGTCTTCGTGGAGGAATCCATTCATGACGAGTTTGTGCGTCGCAGCATAGAAAACGCCAAGAAGGTTGTCATAGGAGACCCCCTGGACCCTCGCACATCGCATGGACCACAGGTTGGAGCTGTGTGTTTGCATGGTAGCCGTCAGTGTAGAAACCACACAACAGGCGCTGGACAGCGTTTAGCCACCTCGCTTACTTGATTAGCTAGTGACGTTGAGAGTGAGAGAAAAAGTGTTGGCCGGCTTCAGTTACTGAAACAATACCATCTTCACAGGCTACTCTCATCTAAAACTTTGTCCACACGACAACCGCATCGTTTTTATCCAATCATCCACACAACGCGGAGTTTTAGGAGCCTGAAAACGGGTCTTTTTGGAAGCGGGTTCCAGAGTGGAGAGATTTTAAAACGCAGCCTCGGCTTTGACGTGTGGATGGACAAGATGTACATTAGCTGATAAAATAATGCCATTGCTCCACCTCTCGATCTATAACCCCCCTGACCCTCTCCGCGATGTTGCTTAACAACAACGGCGGACTACCTGCTCCAGATCGGGCTGCAGAATCTATTGATGCTAGTCCCTGATGATGTGGGATTTCTCAAATTCAAGCATAAGCAGTATTCTCTGTTGTCTTCTCATTTTTTTGTTGCCTTCTTCTGCATTTTGGTTTTATTTCTGTTGCAGTTAAAGCGCCACTTAAGGCCTGGCATATGTACATCGTTTTGAGCCATGTTCATAGTGACAAGTGGATGGACATGGCCTGAGTCACTGTAATTTTCAGAATATGTGCCATCAATGGGAACAGTGAAAAGGCTCTTGAAATGCCTTTAATGGAGATGGTTATATTTAACCACACCAACTTTCACCAGGGCAAATGTAATCAACGCACGTTTGAGTATAATGCTCCTTCGTTAATCAGTTAAATTTCATAGTGGAATCTGTTTTAAAGATGTTTTCCAGAACTTTTTGACCATTTCTTTGTTGTGTATGCAGAAATTAAGAAATAAAGCTTTAACCCGTAAATCAGGTACTACCCTGGTGATTTCAGATGTTTTATTTTACCATCTCATTTCCTTCTCTGCCTCACTGACTGATCCGTTACTGCAGATTGACCAGCAGCAGTTTGATAAAATCTTGGATCTGATAGAAAGTGGGAAGAAGGAGGGAGCCAGACTGGAGTTTGGAGGAGAAGCTGTAGTTGAGAAGAGCCTCTTCATCAAGCCCACCATCTTCTCTGGAGTCAAAGACCACATGCGCATTGCCAAGGAAGAGGTTACTGCTTGTTTCACTCTAAAAATTTCAGCTGTGTAGAAGTGAAGCCTGACCCCTTGTGGAAATGTGCCTGAAGTGCACAAGATGATTTAAAATTCATATGAAAACACAAAACCTTGGCAACTTCTTCACTTACCTACCATGTCCAATACATTTAAAGTAAATCAAGATCAGCTATTAATCTACGTTAGCATATTTAGTGTAGATCATAAGGCTGTCAATGAAATATTTTAAACCTATCGCCGGGAAACTATTGCTGTTTCACTGGCTTTGTGTTCCCTGTGTGTCTTTTCCTCTTGCAGATCTTCGGTCCTGTGCAGTGTATATTCAGCTTTAAGAGCCAGCTGGAGGTCATAGACAGAGCCAACAACTCGCAGTATGGCCTGGTGTCTGCAGTCTTCACACAGAATATGGACAGAGCTCTGTCTGTGTCTGCAGCTCTGGAGACGGGCACCGTCTGGTAAGTCTCTGTCAATAACATCAACACGAGAGGGAAATATATTTGTGCCACTTTAAAATCACAAGTGAAGAGAGCAACAAAAGCAAGGGAATGTGTTAGTGAAACATTTTTTTTAATTTCAAAAATGCTTCTTAGAAATAAATCTTTTAACTTTCCAAATCCATTACATTTCTTTTTTTGGAACAGGACCAAGTGTAATGATTAACACTCTCCTGTCGCAATGAGTAAACGCAGTTTGATTCCAAACTTGGCTGTTTTTCTGTGCAGGTTTTGTATGTTCCCCCTGTGTGTCATTGGCTTTTTGTCCAGGTCACCCACTTTCCACAGTCCAAAAACATGTGTATTAATTCAGAGTGGACCTGGAAAAGTAAATAAAAATAAAACAAAAACAACTACGCAAATTGAGCAGTCTTGATTAGCAGCGAAGCTCGCGCTGCTAAAGCCAATGCTCCTGAGGATAGCACAGCTGGCAAGCACGCTTCCACAACTGCAAGCAAGTCTACTAGCAACAAAAGCATGGAGGAGAAATTTAAGGATGCCATTTGAGAGGAGTTTCCAAGTATTCAAGTCAAACTCACAAACACACAAACTGAGCTCTGCGACAGGCTGGAAGGCGCTGTGGCCAAGTTTTCTAACAAAGCAGACGAGGTTGTGGCAGTCATGAACAAAATACGGAAAAAACTGAATGTGTGAGAAGAGTGGATCAGGCGAAGAGACGCATTTCAGATATAGAGGATGAACGTGCTGTCATGGGGGCTGCTATAACAAGGTTGGAGAAGAAGAATAAAACCTTGGAGGATTAACTGGTAGATTTGACAAGATCCTGGTGTAATAACCTCAGACTGGTGGGTTTTCGAGGGTGAGGAGGATGTGGACACCTGTGGATTTCTGGAAAGTTGGATAAAATATGTACTTGAACACATCACAGAGCCCCTTGGTTATTGAGAGAGCACACCACAATGGCCCATCGAGAAAGCCTGAGGAACCTCCAAGAACTCTGTGTTTTCTCAACTATACGCAGAATCACATGGTGCTCAGGGCTGCGAGATCGAAAAAGGATATATTATACAAGAACTAAAGGGTGAGACTTTATAAGGACATCAATCACCACAGAGGAGCACAAACAACACATTTTTTTTTGAAGAGGTACGGCAACAACTCTGGAAGATGAGATTGAGATGCAGCATTATACCTCCAGCTTAACTCACACTGACATGCAAGGAGCAAGTCCACAGGTTCAACATGCCAGCAGAAGTCCAGAGATTCATAGAGAAGATCCAGCAGAGTAAAATCTGAGGACGGTTTGATAGAGACACAATCTGGAGTAGTGCTGTTGCTAAGAAAACATTTTGTTAAACATTACCAGGGTAAGAATTAACTGTAAATAGTGGAGGGGTGATTCTGAATGACAAATAAAAAAACAAACAAAACACCTTGCTTCCCAGTAGGAGGCATCTCAAAGGAATTGAATCAGGTCAATGAGGCAGGCTCGTCCAGTCAAGGGAACTGCATTCATTTATGTAGCCAGGTGGATTCACGATGATAGAGCCCAATGGACTGAATTTCTGAATTTAATTCCCTTCAGATGTTTTTTTCCTACTTTGTCCAGTTTATAGTTAGGTAATCCAAGTTAAAAATGGTTGAAGGCAGGTTACACCTTGGACAGGTCACATTGTCATCGACGGGCAGTTTGGGGCTCACCAATCAACCTCCCATTCGTAGTTTTGCACTGTTAAGGGAAACCAGAGTACCTGGAGAAAACCCATGCATGCAAAGGGAGACCACGCAAACTCCACAAAGACCTAGCCCGGATTTGAACCCACAACCTATCCACTTTACACCATTTATGTAAGCTATTGACTACTGTGAGACTCTAATAATCTCAGTTTTCACTCAAAATTTAAAATATATTTTTTTCATTCCTTTAAAAATGGCTTCGCAGGCTGTCATTTCCCTTCTTATACATTTGATTCTGTTATGTTTTGAGTGTATTCCAGAGGCTGTATGTCTTTACTTGACGAAATAACCACTGACACTGTCACACGACATCTCTCTCTCTGTCTCCATGTTTAGGATAAACTGCTATAACGCCCTTCATGCACAGACTCC
The DNA here is from genome assembly GCA_900302745.1 of Parablennius parvicornis. Taxonomy (NCBI): domain Eukaryota; kingdom Metazoa; phylum Chordata; class Actinopteri; order Blenniiformes; family Blenniidae; genus Parablennius; species Parablennius parvicornis. The sequence goes on from OMNM01000470.1 coordinate 19,586, forward strand.
CTTCGGCGGGTATAAGATGTCAGGCAATGGACGAGAGCTGTAAGAACCTGCAGTTCCTTCACATGTCAGAAGTCTCTATTATATGTACACGATCACAGTGTTTTCCTGAACCAATTGCTGTCTGTGTCCCCTCAGAGGAGAGTACGCTCTGGCCGAGTACTCGGAGGTGAAAACAGTGACCATCAAACTGAGAGAAACCATATGAGACGCTCTCTGCATCACATGTGGCCTCATCACAAATCACTCCTGTTGTTGCCTTCACCCTGCTGCAAGGAGGATTAGGTTTATATATTCTATGCAGTGGATCAGGGTGCAAAAAAAGACTTGTGGAGCTGAGGATAGTATTTGACTCAGTTTGAAAAAAATGCAGGTAATGTTGTATTTTAAAACTTTTCATTTTTTTCAATGTACATTTCACTATTTGGATCTGAAATAACCTGGAAGAAAGTGAGTGGTTTGACGCTTTTGAAAAGCTAAGGATAGAGCTCAGGCAGGAAGACAAGTCAATGAAGTCTTTAAAATGTGCTGTTTTAAATGCATCAAAATGTGATGATCTGCATCAAATCACAATTATATAATAAAACAATGTATTTAACCTCATTTTTATAAAAGAAAATTATTGAAAACATACATAATTCTTCGTAGTGCTGTTGGAAAATGTCTATGAACTTTGGAGTGATTAAGAGGTTGTCATCAATTGGCATGAATAAGACTCCACGAAATACACCGGATGAATGGAAACATGGATGGATGTAAAAATGGGTAGATTGATGAATGGTTTAATGAATACACAGTGCTTAACTGTGATCTCAAATAGATCTGAGCCCAAAGTATCAATACAACATGAACTGTCTTAACATTTACTATATGAATTCATCATATCGATTAGATAATATTTTATGACCAATTAATGCAGAAAACTATTTGAAGCAGAGAAACATCTAAAACATGCAGGACAGGATTTTTACGGGACCAGGGTTGGAGACCACTGCCATCGACAAACATGAGTTTTCCTTACGGCATCTCCACTGATGGAGAGGGTGAAGCTTCACCTCCAAGGGGAAATGTGTCTTTTGCATCAAAGTCTTCTGATGGAGAAGCTTCATCTGCAAGGAGAAACACGTCTTCTGCATTGAAGTTCTCTGACGGATAGAGAGAGAGACTTCAACATTAATCATTTGATGAAGAGAGATCAGCTCCACCTCCTGCATCGTTTTAGTGGGGTTTAGAATGTATTATTTAGGTGTTTAATATATTTGATAATATAGTGTCGGGCTTGGCAAAAAATCGATTGAATAGATTAATCAAATTTGTAGTTGAAATCGATTTTAATTTTGCAAAATCGAGGCGCCCCCCCACTCCCCATAGTTTTTCACATGCCATTCTAACATTCCTTGCAGGTTTCTGTGGCGCACCATGAGCCAGCTCCCTCCCCCACGTAGTCAGATACAACCGATCCCCGAGAATTGTCTGTGGTTACTTTCTGCTGAAATGACTCCACAAGTAATTCCTGCCAGCTGCTGTCCTCTTTAAATTTTCCTGTACATTTTCATACAAATATATAACAATAAATCCGTACTCATTTTTGGGGCGGAAAAAGAAAGGTTTAACCCTTCGATTTCAACCCCATTTGTGGTATTGAAACAAGAATTTACTTAGCTAGGTCTTAAAATAACTCACTATTAACAACATTATTCAAGCAAATTATAACCCCCTTACAGAGGCAGTAGTGCAGCTGATAAAACAGGTGGAACAAAATACCATTATCCCTAATTGGGCACATAAAAATTTTTAAAATGGCAACTTTGCCTAAGTTTCTGTACCGTTTCCAGGCAATACCTCTTTCTCCACAACCCTCCTTTTTCAAGTGTTAAAAAAAACATTCTCCAATTTTATTTGTTATCCTTGTTATATTTGCATTATGACCGAGGTGTACTGCAATTGCCAAATTTGATGTGGTATTTCTGGGCAGCTATGTTCTATTTTATTAAGAAGGAACCCCCATCCTGGGTTGTTATGAAATCCCAGACAATTACAATTCCTTTAAACTTATATTTGTACTCTGCTGCTAGGAAGAAGCTGATCAAACAAACGAGGAATCGCTTCTTGGGTAACACCATACCAGTGTGGTTGTTCTTGCTCACATAAGGGAGGAAAAACTACTACAGTTGTCCCCCGCTATAAAGCAGTTCACCTTTTGCGGCTTCGCTGATTTTTTCAGTGCAATTTTGAATGCTATTCAATTTTTTTTTTTTTTTACAGCATATGATCACGCATTGTGTTCTGTGTCCTGATTGGCTAAAGGGCCTGTCATGCTTCCCAACCAGAGTACATGCAGGCGGCGGGTGCGCAGTCGATGGTGTTCATGCGCCACTGCTGTTGGCAGCACGTGTTCCAAAACTTAACATATGGATCCATTTGTGGTTGTGGCGTCCTCATCCTTTCCTAAAGTAGTTTATGTTTCACTCCAGGAGTTTGGAGCCGTCACTGTCAGAGGAACTGTAGAATACACATGAGTCACTATTAATAATTTCTTATGTATCCAACCTCATTGGTTGAGCATTAAAATTAGATTTGTTATTTCTAAAAGCTATATTTATTTATAGGAAAACATTTATATTTTTATTTCTCAAGCAAATACCAGAGCCTGAAAACAGGTTTTGATCTTTCCTTTCATTCTATAACACTGTAGAGTACTTGTGTTTTAAAATCTACGAAGGTTTGAACTTTGACAGTGTTTAAACAAGAGAGAAATGTAATAAAATGTTAATTCTCGTCTGAGAAAAGTGTATAAAGTGTGTGGTGAGGAGTTTTACAGCCTCAAAACATATATAATAATTGTAAAAAATAAACTACTTTGTGGATTTCGCCTATTGCGGGTTATTTTTAGAACATAACCCCCGCAATAAACGAGGGACCACTGCATCTCATTTCACACCACTTTTTGACATAGATGACTTTCAGCCAGGCAGGGCAGACCCCAAATTTAACTTTTGGTCTGATGAGGGTGCAGTGAAAGTGTCTGACCTTCAATAGGATAATTAATTAATGCCATTTCGGGAACTTCAAGCAACTTACAACATTCCTAAAAATCACTTTTTGAAATATCTTCACCTCAGGAGTTTTATAATGTCCAGACAAAATAATAGCATAGAGCTTCCATATTTAACTACCCTAGAGAATATAGTTTTAAATGATCTTCAGTTCAAGGTTTTTTGTTTCTTCAGTTTTTTTGTTCTCCTTTTTAAGGCTTTTATATGGTGTGTGTGTTACATTGTGCATTGTTTTTGCTTACATATAAAAGACAATAAAGAGATGGTTCAAAAATATTTCAACCCAACTATAAAATGAAGTACACCACTAAACCATATATCACAATGTTGACAATTATGAAAAGAAAATACAGTATATAAATGAAATTTCTAATTCAGCTGAAATGGGTTCTCTCCCAATTTAGTTTCCACAGTTAAAAAAAAGATAACTCAGTTTGACTCAGTCCAGTCCTTAAGTTCACTTTTGTTTCCAAATCAGTTTGAAAAAGAAGGAATGAAAAGGGTTTAATACTCCTACTGCTCTGGCAGGGAGTTTACCTTAATTCCATCCTGCAATGTGCAGCAGTGGTTTCACAGGCACGATGAAGCAGAGTTTCCCCATCAAATCGTTCTTTTCTCGGGGTTGGCTCGACCTCATGGACAAATCCTCGATCCAAGTCACTTTGACATTACATTTGAATATTGGTCACTATTTGCTGGACTGTAATTTGAAAATTAAATCTTTATTGTCATTTTCTTTTTCATTTTAACAAAGTGACAGAATAAGCAGCCTTGTGTAAGAAAATGAAAATGCAGTTTGGATGATTGTTAATTAATTTTTATTTATGAGTTAAAAGATGCAGTTTAATCTGAAAATGAAAACGCAATTCTATTAATACATTTCAACTTGATTTTTGAGCCACATTCGCTTCCATAAGATGTGACATCACTGTCACGCTTTCATTCAAGGCCCATCATGGCGGCGTGACTGAGGCCTAACACAGTGCCGCTGCAGTAACATCGCTCTCACTTTTCACATCGTCAAACAAAACTTATTTCTCCACATAACAAAAAGCATATCAACACAGGATTTTTATAAAACGTGATAATAAAAGGCACAGTGATTTGGAGTGTTTTAACACCAATTAGCATTCATAGCATTTAACATTTATCTACGCAACACGGCAACTTGCACCATGAGGAAAATTTTCAATTAAGGGGTCAAAACTCACTAAAAACCGCTGAGGTTCACAAATATAAGTGTCCATGGATCAATCGTCCTGTATGCATCCTTTTATCAATATATTTGGTCATTTTCACATCTTTTGGCTTCAAATCCTGCTCCTTCCGCCATCAACCCCGTGCTCACTGAGCTTCTTGCTACAGGTGAATTCCGCTCTTAAAGGGGAAGCTCAATTTATTTTTTGTCAGCAAATCTTAGTTCTTATTCATAAAAGGGGAAAGTACATTTTAATCAATCTTTATGAATTGCACAAATTTTAACCTTTTACACAGATTTACACGTTTCAAGTACCTATTTAAATATTTAAATGAATACGTACATATTTACATTCAATCCTCCATTTTCAAATATTATTTACACCCAAAATGACATAATTTAATGTGGGTTACAATAGGGTTTAACTTATTACTATACTATGTTACACTATAAATTAACTTATAGTTATGGTTTTGGTTGGAAGGATTTGAACTTAGTTTTAACAAAACTAATGTTAACTTTCATCACCTCTGCAGTTTTAATGGTTTGATCGACCTGAGTGTGAGATGGATTTAAGGCACCTCTCAACAACATCACTCTCTGTTCTGTTGCTGGAGAAATCTCACTCCTGAACCCTCCATTGCACTTTTACTTGCACTGTTATTATTATTGCTAGTGTTATTATGCACTTTTGAAAATAAAAAAACAAAAAGACGTGGACCACTCAATGAGCTGACTCCATCATCTCTTTGGTACTCACTGTTCCAACCTCTCTCCAGCCAGTCTGGGGCCATATCGGGAACCCAAGGCTTACAATGTACCAGAAAGGATAGATCACTAGTCCATCAGCAAAACAGAAGTTGGTGGAGGAGAGAATGAGGGATTGAGTTCAGACTCCTGAAGACGTTTTAAGCCCGAAGTTGATGTTTTCAGCCTGAAGCAGTGACTGTGGTATAGCTATGCTATCTATGCTAAACGTTCATTGAAATATTTTCTACTAATGCATATTATCATTTGTCCCATTAGGGGGCATCTCAAAGGAATTGAATCAGGTAATTTAGACTGGCTCGTCCAGTCAAGGAACAGCATGAATTGAATTGAGGCCAATTGGATCCAAGATGATTGACCCCAGTATCTATCTATCTATCTATCTATCTATCTATCTATCTATCTATCTATCTATCTATCTATCTATCTATCTATCTATCTATCTATCTATCTATCTATCTATCTATCTATCTATATTAT
>OMNM01000471.1:0-19152 GCA_900302745.1 Parablennius parvicornis
ACAGCTCTTGTGGGTTTTTCCCAGTCTGGAGAAGTCCATTTCTTTTCAAAGGTGGTCCAATGACTAGAAATACGGTAAACTGGGGTTTCAACTGTAGCTGTTAGTGCTGATTTAGATCAAACGTCGTAGGAATACACAGTGCATCACAGAAGGATGATCAAAAGGGCATCAGGTTGTCATAATGTTTTGGCAGATATTTCTTCAAAGTGCAAAGCTTCTCCCACATGTGGACATGCTTCTGAGAATCCGACCACAACTGTTCCTCAAAGAAAAGTACTGTAGAAGGAAATTATTTTTTTCTTTCTTCAATTTTGCTGTTTGAACAGTGATAAAGCTGAATGTGACTTCTGATGAATGCTGGCAAAACAGTAACAAATACAAACTTTGCATTGAAGTGAATAATCTTAATAGACAGTTTCATTTCTCATTTGTTTGCAAATAATAAAGACCTCACCCAGTAAATATTTAATCTCTCTGCTCTGGATTTTGAAAGAAAAACAAAAGTAAATCATAAGTAGCACCTGTGTTTTTAGGTTTTAAGAGTAAAAATCAATGCAAATTAGTTCATTCAATCGAAGCTCCACATACAGCATGATCAAAAATAAAATATTGACGCTTCCTTAATCCTCATGTCAATGAAAAGGACCAAATCAATTATATTCATAGTACTTGATGTGAACGTACAAAATAGTTCCTCAATAACCATTAAAGAATTATGTGTGAGAATGGCTGGATTGATTGCTAAAATTGACTTTTTGTTTTTAACTTACTCACATTGAAGAAGAAGAATATGGGAGCTAGTTGAAGTGCTGATTGACTTTTGCACTTTAATTAGACTTTATTATAGAAGAAAAAACGAAGGTTTTTAAGATTCTAACACCCTTTTAAATCTGTTTAACAAAAGCAGGAACCTTCTGACCTTCATTATTTCATATATTTTTCTATAGGGACAGTTTACAATGTAAAACAGATGGTGAAGGAATTTTCAAAGTTATCCTCACATCACTTATTATAGATTTATTAGCTTTGACTATAAGGGACGGTCAGGATATTGGTGAGGACATGGTTAGCATAGAGTCACAATTAATTAGAATAACCGAGGATTTTTTTGTTTTGAGAGTTCCATTTTATTTGTGATTAGGTGATGGCAGAGAGTTAATTTATCTCAATTATTCAGAAAACATCCAAAACCAGTTTAATTCAGGATATATACTAAAGCAACACTAAGTGTGACCACAAGCACATTACCTAAAAATTTACTTAAACCGGCTCATCCTGAATCTGAATTTTAGATTTCTAACGGAGTTGTATTACTCTTGTTGTGTGGGACCTGCATAGATCTGAATGATGCTGGGGTAATTTGACTGCTTAAGATTAACAGTGAAGGCTGAATGGGACTTTTGTTATCAGGTTACAGGAATAAACAGGCTCATTCTGTTCTCCAAACCTTTCCTGGGTTTGATTCAGGGAACACGAATGTCTGGTGAGGTTGAGGTAAAGGTTGTTGTTTTGGTTCGACTCGACCTTGAGCTCAATCGTTACTGGACTCTAAGCCCAATTTCTTGGTTGAAAGTCCTGTGTGGAACAAATCCATTCACATCAAATTCCATGATGATTATTTTCTATTTTATTATCTTCTGCCACAATGCTACAATTCATAGGGTTGGTACTTTTCCTGTGATCATTTCTATTAACCCTAAAGGTCACAATAACGATAAGTTTTCCATCTGTCATAATTCCTTTAGGCTGCACACCTTGATAATGACTTTAATGATGTTGTAAATGATTCCATAACGATGTGATTTGTGAAAGGCAAACATTTAGGCCTCATTTACATGACGATGTTTTCAAGTAAAAACAGAAAACTTTCATTGCTTTCTGGGTGTCCATGCACACCATGGTTGTAATAAATACCATAGTTATTTCACAGATGCAAAGTAGGTGGACAATAACAACAATGGCAGCCTCCAGAGTGTCATGACTTTCCGTCCTTATTCTCCTCTGACTTGACAGTTTTACAGTTGAGAGTCATCTGTAATAACAATCCAACTACGTAGTATTGTTCTCTGTTTTTGTAACGACAACACACATACATGTGCCAAACAACAGCGCCAACTCATGGCCTGGCATGTCAACTACATTGTTTTAAGCATTTCTGCTATTATTATGTAAAAACGAACATCGTTTTCAAACTGTTGCTGCATAAACTCAAAATGTTTCTGAAATGAAAATGCAAAAATGATGCATTGTCACTTCAAATGTGCAAACAGGGTCTAGGGCTGCAGGATATTTGCTTTATAATGTCACCATTTGTTTTAATGATAGTCTGATTTGTGTTAGATACTAACATTTCAGAAGTTGATGCTAATGTCGGTGAGATATGTTCTTCCAAACAAAAGTGACTTCTTTGTTTTTGTGCTTCTGATTTCTTCCATGTAGCCGCTAGCTCTGATATAATTAGGGCCATCACTTGATCTTCTAGTTTAATTTTAATTGAATCACAATTCTATGTGAATTAATTGCAATCAATCTCAGTTTAAATTCATATTTCAAATGCTGCAGCTTGCAGAGCAAACATTGCATAGAAACCAACTGTTTGGAGTTCACTCAATTGTAACATGTATATGGCCAATTTTGAGATTGTGTTATAGATACATTTGTGATGTAAAGTGCAGCCCTACCATTGGCCTGTTTATGATGATTGGCGGATAAACGTTTTAATCAATTAAAACCACACTAAATTTAACTAAATCTACATTAAACACAACTATTTTTGCAATTAGCAGATGTTCACATCATCCTCTATCACTGGTTGAAATATTCCAGGAATCTATGTGAGACTTACCTGTATTATTGACGCAGATGAGCTTAAATCTTCCCTGATGTTTCGTTATTGGTCAGTGTGCAATTACAATCAAACTTGGTGTAAATAAAAGAAAAAAAACTCTGTGTGGAAAATGGGAATCATGTGTTCTCTCTGGTTTTATGGGTTTTCTGCATTTCAGTTTGAACTAGGTGATGGTTAGATTTTGATATTTTTCACTGCCACGGGAGCATCTGATGACACCACAAGCTTAGTCTCTGTGAGACTATCTTATGAGGAGAATGGTCACTTTCCGGCCTCTGGAGGTCACAGAAGATCAGATTTACTTGCTACAGAGCTCTGCAAAGTGAAAAAGAAAGTTCTGGTGTTTTCATTCATTGTCTGTTGGATTTTTCATTGGAATATTCTTTAGTTATTTTTATTTAGATGTGTGCAAATAAAGACCTGATTCAATACTTATCTCCAATAATTTGTTGAACGTGTATTGAGTGTCCATAAAATGCATTTTTCTCACTGTGAAGAAACGCACCAATCACTGCACCACCACTATTTTTGGTAAGGTTTTCAGTAAACAGAAGAAACCTAAATAAACATCTCCAGGAATGCAGTAGTTCATTTATGTGTCAACAAATGCGTCCCATGATGAGTAGTCATGGGACATATGGGAATTCTAAAACATGGTGGAGGGAGCATTATTGGGTGAGGCTGCTTGGCTGTTTCTGTTAGAGATGTCAAATACATGGTGTTATCGGAAGATTATTTAAAGGGAATATGTACTTTAGTGTGTAAAACATACCCAGGTTTTGACAGTTTTATACCTTTTATATATTGACTAATGCTCACATAGCTTATATTTGATGTGTTCCATTTTATTGTATATTAGTCTGAGTGGAAGGTTTGTGTATAACACAGACGAGACAGGAAGAAAAGAGACCTCCTTTCTATTATATCATAAAACAAAACACATTACCTGTAAGCTACATAAGCATGAAAAATGGCAAAACTTAATCAGTCAATCTTTAAACAAGACGTTGTCTCAAACTATCACAAACAAACTGAAATTTGCCAGTGCAGAACTAAGATAAACAAGATAAGATACATCAGACTTGATTAATTAACTAACACCCATGAAAATAGAAACTTGAAGCACACATTAAAATAAAGTGTGTCTGCAGAATTTAATGACAGTCTACGATTACTGAGTCTTATTAAACAGCAGTTTGTCCACAAAAACATTCTTTCGCTGAATTTTGGAAGAAGCAGTACTATAAAACAGCCGCTAGATGGAGACTTTGCTTAAGACTTCTAACAACGGTATAAGTTCAGCAGCATAGAAATGTACTCCATAACACAACCACTTTTCCATAGAGCTGAAGCGTGTAGTAATTATTCTAGAAACTTTACTGCTGTATTGTAATAAGGAGGAGAAGGAGGAGGAGGAAGAGGCCTGCCCCCTTGTATTCAGAAACTGTTCCTCTACCACTCAAATATGTCATCCAGCACAAAAGAAGTAGATACAAGCTATTGTTAAGAAGACAAGTGAACAACATCGAATAATAAGATTACTGAAAAGTGTCATTAAAAACAAGTTTTAAAAAAACAAACACTAAAGCACATGAAATGTTAAGATAAATAGTTTTTTTTATAACAAAGGCAATATAAAATTGGATGTTAACGGATGAAAACAAAATTGACATAGTTAGGATTTCATATCATAAAACATTAAAATAAATCACATACGATAAAGATAAAATAAATAAATCATCACATAAAGCCCAGGCTGAATTTCCCACTTTGGGAAAAACATATAATCTAATAATCCAACATGACTACTGGATCTGAATAAAAGAATTGTGTTAAGTTCTATTTCAAAACCATCTCCCACATCCAGTAACAGCAACACTGTTTACCAGTGTCAACATGGTCTGAACTAAAGCAGACAATGAGCCACGATTTATGTGTAAAACCAGACTGATGAAAAGTCATGATGTGTTTTTGAGTGGACAATTCTATCACCAGTTAATTTCACATGCATGCTTTTCAGACCCTGAGAGTAAGCCAGAGTACATGGAGAAAACCCACACATGCACACAGAAAGAACATATGAACTCCTCATAGAAAGACCCAGTCTGGATCTGAATATTATAATGATGAAAACACACCACTCACTACTCCCACTGTGAAGCAAACTGTTGTTTAACTTCATCATTATGTAGGAATGACTAGAATTTTATATAAACAAATGATTTGAATTTCTGAAAATGACTATAAAAAGTTATAAAAAGTTCTATTAAAGAGTTATAATATGAAACCATCTTTCATGTACAGACAACAAGAGAAATGTCATGAAGCCTTAAATGGCCAAAACTAATAATGATCACGTTGGTAACAGAAATATCCAGACTTTTCTCTTTAGAGAATGCTAAAAAAAAAAAAAACAACAACTTTATGACTGGCTTCTACTGACAGGTGAAAACGTGTTGATTAGTCCTTCAAGTCGGGTTATAAATTCCTTGAGGTCCCTCCGCTGTGTGAAATTTTCATTGCTGACCTTTTTAGAGTGTGACCTTTTCCATCGCTGCCTGAGTGCTCGGTGTGTCGTCTGAATATTAACCGCTGAGTGCAGAGGTAACACCTTCTCCTCCATGCCTCCGGGAGGATTCATTGAGCTGAAGATGAGTGATGTGCAGACATACATCTGAGATCTGATCTCAGAGGTCAAGTTGAGAAGATGAAAAAGACCATCAACTCAAATTTAGCAATATAAATGTGTTCACCAGGTCACATCATGGGGATGAAACTGCAACTCCAGCACCAGGACCTTAATGAAGTTTAGTGAGAAGTTTTTGTTCTGTTTCTAGATCAATTTTCAAGCTGTTGACTTGATCTGATTGCAGGCCGAGTGGATATTATAGACCACCTATACTGAAAATACATTCATCTGATAATATTCTGTTATTGAAATATAAAACAGTCATAGCCTAGAAGATTATGATATTAAAGTAGTGTAATAAAAATGGGAGCTGCAGGATTGAGGATCACTTCATGCTCAACAAATTACTGCAGTATATTTTGCAAGCATGCCAGTAATTTTGTCACCAGGTATCAGCTAAAACATCAACAATCAGCTTTAGACGTATCTACAAAAACTCACAAAGGCAGACTGCAGTTTAATGACTATAAAAAACAAAACAGAACAAAAAAAAACTATATAGATCATCATTTTAAATTAGAGGTGAGAATTTTTGCTATCATAAAGTCATTTTGTAAATGAGACTCAGAGCCTATTTGCGCAACGTTTCAAGTAAAGAAAAATTGGAGTTCTTACGTTTTCATTTCAGTAAAGGTTTGTTATTGCATGGCAACATTTTGAAAATGATGCCCATTTACACAAAATGACAGAAATGTTGAAAACGATGTAGCTAACACGTTAAACCATGAGGGACATTTTGATGACCAGACGATGAAGTTAGATTGCTATTCAAGGTGACTTTCAACTATAAAACTTCCCAGGAGAATATGAACTGGGAGTGATGACTCTGGAGACAAACGTTGTCTTCAATCTAGTCATGTGTGCATAAGAACTATTTACTATGAGTATGTGCATGCATATTAACAATGTTTCAGAAAAGTTGATTTACCTCCATTTTCACAGGCACTGGGCCAGAATTTTTTTGGGTTGAAAAGTTCCACTTTGGGAGCTGTTTTCACAAAGTTCAAATGAAAGTTTTCTGTTTTTACTTGAAAAGGTTGTTTGTGCAAACAACACCTTAATTTGTTTCTTGAGGGTTTACCTGTGGGGCAATAACTGTAAGTACTTGATGATTAAAATGGTCTTAGGTTAAGTTAAACTTAAGTTCAGGGTTAAATCCCCAGTTCACGCTAAAGGTTGAGGAAATGCTGCACAAGGAATTCCTCCAAAGATAACGTCAGATTAGTCTGCATACACATGTCTAGTGTGTGTGTGTGTGTGTGGTTTTTTTCTCCAGGCTATGCACACCTGCTGCTCATCAGCTAATGTGACCTGAGCAGCTGCTCCTCATCACTCATTTGTCTCTGTATGTGAGCACTGACTACCCCGAGAGAAGCTCCCGCACAGTCTAATGTGATCCGGGCGATTAGCAGGATCCACACTTAATTCAATTCTCTGGATTTAAATGAGATGATCAGGGCGGACAGACTGTTGGAGCCACAAGTAAAACACAGGTGATCTTACACCGCAAGGGAATTTAGCCCAAAAAAATGTCACATTGACTGTCCTTCAATAAACGTTAATGTTTAGTTTCTCATTCAGTTTTAAGAATCGTTCTGTCATTGTTATTTCTTACTGTAAAAAAAGGTTTATCTGCAGTCAGATTTGAGGTCAAAAAGATTAAAAAAAAAGGCCATAAAGCAATACTTTAAGGTTAATAACATGGAACGATTCATAAGGTTGATGGTGATTTCTGTTAGAAGGTCCTATCAGGTGCTCTGATCCGTCTATCTTTGTGCGATGCGAGTTCTGCACCTGCTCCTGATCGCAGTGTTCCTCCTGCTGTGACTCAATGTGGACTGCAGGGGGCAGGTTAGAGCTCCACCTGCCACCTCATTTTTGTTCAGTGTGGAGAGATAAACACAGAAGCCTTGCCAAACAGATTTGGACAGCAGCACCCTAGGCTGTGCTTGGCTGCACCTCGCTGCACTCGTCATGTATTCATCCCTCCTCTCCGTGCATCCATACGTCCTCTCAGCCATTCATTCTGCCCCCGAAGCAAAAGATTCAGCCTTTATCTGCCCGGCCAGGCCGCTCTGTGTCAGACGGGTTGTCAAAGCTGTGATCTGCTGTGACAATCCGGATTTGAGAGATGGTCGAAAAGCAAGATACACCAATGGATTGTTTCAGAAGCAAAACATTTATTTACAGAGGGAAAAATTCACAAACACGCACATATTTTGCTATAATAGTGTTTATCAGTGTGGATTCATCTAACCCTTTGACACAGCTTGTTTTCAGTCATAACTGTTACATATGAAAACATGTAACGAATTGAATTCATTCTAACTCTGAGTGGAAAAGAAGTGACAAGTCAGTTTTAAGAATATAATAATTAGCAAGTGTTCATTTGAAGAGAGCAAAAACAAAAAGGTTGTCGGAAAACCCTGACTGTCTAAAAAATTTCTTTACAACCACTTCTTGCTAGCTCTGTTTAGAATGATATTTTCCACAGTGTTGATCGATTCAGACATGCAGCAACATCAACATAGTCTTTCAGGGAGTGTTCACATTTACCAAGTTTAGTTCAGCTCAAGCTCTGATTCAATTACTGTGGGAGTGCATTTGGAGACTTTTCCATGCCTCCACCTGAGCCTTGTCAAATAAATAGACCAAGGAGTTCTCAAAAGCATATAGAAGTCCTCTTCTGAATTAATTCTAATGTGATTCAGTTCATTTACGAGAACATCCTGGTACAATAAATTTAAATATATATTAAATACATTTACATGCAGAAGGGAGGAAATATCTACATCTTTGAGTGGAACTTTGTCAGATATACTTGGCAGCAAATGCACTTTTTCCCCTCAAAGTTGATGTGTTCAGAAGAAGTAAAATGAGAATAAGATCTAGTTTGAGAAGATGGACTGTGCGACTGGTTCAGAGAATCTCCAAACCTGCAGCTCTTATGGAGGTCAGGCTGGTCTGAAGGGGTCAGAATCTATCAACAGGGGTCCAATGAAGGCAAAGTGGTGAAGCCCTGGCAGGGTATTGGGCAACAGGATCATTGATATACGTGGTCCTACCTCCGTACTTACTCATTTTTTGCAGTTCTACTCAAGAATGTATCTCTGGCCCTCTTAACATGTCTTCAGGTGTAGATTGAAAACTTTCTTTTACATTTTGCTTGTCCATTTACATGACAATGGTGCTAGGAGCCATTGAAAATACAACTTTTTGAAAACTGCTCCCAAAGTGGAAGTTTTTGAAAACGCATGGTCAATAGTTCTTTTACACATATATGAGTAGATTGACAATAACAACAATGACGACTTCTAGAGTGGCCTGACTCCAAGTCTATATCCTCCATACGAATGTCCGTGTACTCGTCATTATTAATATTCATAGCATATTGTTCTCTGTACGCAGTTGGTTTCATAACAAAAACAACAAACAGTGCCAATTTGTGGCCAGGCATTGTTTTCAGCATTTGTGCCATTTCAGTGTAAACAGACATGGTTTACAAACATTGCTGTGTAAGTTAAACACAAACTTTTTCTGCAATGAAAATGCAAAAATTATGCATTTTGATTTGAAATGTAGCCAAACATTTATTCAAATATATCATCATGACACAGTTAAATGCATACAGTAAAAATCTCAATAGGTAAAACTGAAAAGTTGATTGTTTGGACCAAAGCTTGAGGTTGTTTTTTTGAAGGAGGTAAAATGTCTAAATAAATCAAGCTCTGATATGGTACCTGGAAAGTGAAATATATGAAATGACAATGGATGGATGGACAATAAAACAAATCTATTCTAGTTTCAAATAGATTTTCAGGAACTTTGTTCCTTAGAAATACTAGATATTTGAAGCCAACAAAACTGGCTTAAACGATGCATGTTGTTGGCACCTCACAGATACCAAAAAATCCATACTGACATTCATTGATCTGTGAGATTATCCTTGTACAAATTTGTATTGGCCTCACTAGTCATAACTCGCAATGCAAACTTCTAAACCTTACGCAGATGGGATTGATGTGACACAACATAAGCATGAGGAGCATGCTTGACTTGAGAAAGACTTTTTATTTGTCACCCAAATCATCTTTTGAAGACAAAATGTTGTGCAACCTATAGTCGGTCTTCACAATAGTGTGTTTCAGAATTGGCTCCCATCTTTTCGAGTCCATTGCGCTGATTGTGTCATACACACCACCAACGAATTGAGCTTATATCCAAAACAGCTGGTGTTGATGCATTTCAACTGGGTGCGAGTTCTGAACTACCCTCTAGGGCAGGATGAGTCCCAACACATTTGACACTGTTTCATAAGAGCAGAAAAAGACCAAAAATGCTCCAGTAATAACACTTTGGCAATAAAGATAGAAGACGAAGATAAAAAGAGATAAAAACTATTTGAGTCTTTAGGGCTTGAGTTAAAGTATCTGTAACATGATCAGTACAAAGTTCCAGGATAAAACTGCACATTCAAAAAGAAGATGTCATCAGATGGCATTGGGGGGATTTTTACAGCTGAATTATCTCTCCAGTCGTACACAGATGTGTTCACGAACCTCATACCCAACTCCAACCATTAAAACTAACTGCTGACCCAAACCCAACTCTAATGGGGTGTCGTTCTGTGTGTGTCAGTTCCAGCCTGCAACTGTTCAGATAAACAGCAATCAGGCGGCTCTCAGCAGCTGTGCCAATTAGGCTCCTTCCCCGTTCCTGCTCCAGGAGCCTCTCCTGCTATCGCTTTCATTTGCAACTGAGAGCAAACCTGAAACCACTAACATTCTTACTATTTACCACAACATCACTTTTGTGGAAATCTCCTGCTGTTGCTGACCTGCAGTAGAACCAGAGGCAGCTACTGTACAATGGTGCATACCATAAAAACCACTGTGAGGGCCTCAAGGAACTAGTGTACTGCATTAGGTATTTATTTTACTGGACCATAAGTTGCACTGGTGTATGGGTTGCATTTATCAAAAATACATTAGAAACAAAAAAACAACAACTGTCAAATACATTTTTGATGATGGTTTCTTTTTGGTATGTATCACTTGGTTGTCATACAGTGAAAGTAGTGGTCCTAGGTGTTGTTGTTAGATTTAACATGGTATTATTAAGGTACATATTCTCTTTAAAAAAGAAAAACGTTAAACACAACCTCAAGTCTACATGGTTTCTTTTCAAGTTTTATATGGCGCATGGAGTTGTACATGTACAGGGTGAGTATGGAGAGAACTGAAAAAGAAGTCACAATGGGATTTTTTTTTAAGGAGGTAGGTTGCGTGTGCGACTTCATATGAAACAGTAGGTTATGAAAAACTGCTATCACTTATCAGGTTGTTATCATGGTCACATCTGCAGTTGGCAATGCTTAGTGTATTTCAGCCGGCTGAGAAAAGAAAAGAGCTTAACTTAGTATTTTTCACATCATGTCTAAATGTGTGTTACATGACCACCAAGCAGCTGAAAAAAATAAGACTTATGGTCTAGAAAATATGGTAAACAAAGAAAAAGAACAACAAAAAACAGGAATTTCCCTGAAAGGACTATGGTTGAACTTGCACAGTGAACCACAAGAAGAATGTAATGAACAGCCAGTTCGTTATGCAACAAAGTACAACCAGCACTTCAGATATTTTCAAAGCACTATCACACATAGCACTGACGTAAAATTTTGCATATATAGACCATTGCACACAATTGTCATTTTAAAAGTATTTATTGGACGCTTTTATTGCCGTAGGTCAGGTCGGGGGTGCTTCATTAGTCAGGCGGCCCATCTGTGAAGGCAACATGACAACCGCTGGGCGTACACGACTACCCTCATGCTCCTCTTTTAGACTCGCGGGAGGACACGTTCCTTAACATAACATAATGATCCCGAAAATTCCGCCTTTTCTCATTGTGGCATTCTCATCCTGTCCTAAAGTAGATTATGTTTCACTCCATGAGTTTTGAGCCGTCTGGCTGTCTTTATTCGCTTTAAAATTGTGATTATTCAGATTGAGAAACGGAGAATCTGTGTCCCAGACGGCTCTGGCGCATGCGCAGACGGCGCGTACATCCTGACACAGGGCCACGCAGTCACAAAAATTTGGGCTACATGCGGTCGCCTCCAGAGAGACATTCCAGCAAGGGGGCGGATGATGATTTTGACGTACTTCCGCGTACTAGTGGTCATTCGCAGACGTGGAAATATGAAGGGGCCTTTACTACTCACTGTTCAAACTGCTCTCTCGCCAGTCTGATGGCCATATCGGAGATCCGAGGATTACAAAGCACCAGAATATAACAGTAGAATTAGATTTATGTTGAGATTTTTCTTTTTTTGTTGTAACTGTTTTTGGAAAATATAGACATTTCCACCATCACATATACTCTGCACCACAAAAACAATAACATAAAACCTTTAAAATCTGAATTTAAAGGTTATTATATCACTATTTTATTCGCTGGGCCCACTCAAAATGACAATGGATATGTGACCCTGATGTGTTTGACATCCTTGATTTACCTACAGCCACACCACCACTGGAGGGCAGTAGGGATCCAGTGGACAAACAGAGGCAGACAGGAAATATTTATTGTCTGCCAATATTTTATTTACTAGGTAATTCATACACATCTGCCATATATTTTCACTACACCTGGTGAGAGAATAACCAACAAACATTAGGATTTATACTCAGAACCGTTTATTTACAGTTTTGACCCGATTCCGCGAACAATGTGGAAACAATTTGAAGAAAGGGGCAGATTTTGTTCGACTCACACGAATCTTACTGAAGGATCATCATGCGGCATTGCAACAGCTCCATAGAATTTTGGCCAGCTCAGAGTAAGAAGTGGAAACTCATTTTCCATCGTTAAATATTTTGATGGTGGTCTGATGATTGTTTTATGAAACAGTCGAGCTACTTTTACAATAAAACAGTGAGATTTGTTGGAGTACTACCTCCTGCATTGCTGCACTTCAGCTTTTTCTCTTGGCCCTCGGTACATTTGCTCTACGTTTCCACGTCAATGTGCAGTGGTTGATTTGTCACTGGTGCTTTGTGTGTCTCTGTATTGTTCAAAACCTTATTCTTCTCCTTGTTAATTATGTGGTAGATGTACAGCTGGATGTGCTCCAAACTTTAGCTTGACCGAGTCCCCTGCACACCCTCAATGTTACACAAGGATGTAACATATGTAACTTCCACTTTGAGATGCACAAACAGAACGCAAGTATAGCAGGACGGGTCTATAACGTCAGCATTCATGGATGCAATAAACAAAATCCCACATGTGTGTTTTCTTTATTGCACCATTTCAGAAGTAGTTTGCTGGGGAACTTTATGTGGAATATCTGAGTTTTTATGTGGTCACAGGACTACAGGGCCGTGTCTTTCATTGGGTTGTACAGCTTGTTAAATGTTTACTGATCCATTATTTCCAGGAGGGATACCATCTGTGTGCTGCTGGATGTGGTACCAATGTCCAAAGGAGGTGAGTGCTGCATGTCTGTACATGAAGTTTTCTCCCACAGGTCAGCAGCAGCAGTGGCATATCTTACTTGACAGGCTTTGTCTTATATCGGTAACTCAACTAACTGCTTCACTGAGTCACATGTAGAAACTTTCAGCTCTCCTCCACAATCTTCCCTTTTACATTTTCATTGGAAAGAGTTCGATAAAGGAGCTAAAAACGAACACACAGGCAGACACAACTTGCCATTTATGGCCGCTGTTGGCAATCAGTAGGCCCGAGAGGCGGGTGGGCAATTATCTCCACAGGATGGCAGTTTCCTCTGTGTGTGCGTTGTATCTTTCTTTCTTTTTTTTTCTCAGAGAAAACAAGGTGTTTTATAGAGCTTTGGCTTTAATTGGTGGAAATTGGAAAAAGTGAGTGTTGGTGTTTTAGAGTATCTCTTTGTATTGGATTAAAGGGCCGTTGTAATAAAAGTCTTAGCAGCGTTTTACGTGACTCGTTTGTTTCGCCATGCAACTGGAGAAGTTTGATTACATTTCATTTACGGCGTGGCTGCCGTCGCACCTGGGGAAGGTAGCTGGAAACAAAGAGTGATGCAGACTCGGACTGTCATTCAACACGCAGCACAATATTGCTCCCCTACCTGTGTTTCAGCTTTATTGCATTTCCTGACGCAATTAGATTTAGCTTCTAGCTGTTTCTGTGGGTTTTTATTTTTTGTATTTTTTAACCAAGCTGATGATATTGAGTATTCAAGTAGCTGGAAAACCCCTGTAAGAAAAACAAGCGAACAAATCAATATTATGTCTGAGGAGAATGGTGCATACATTATTAGACTCCTTCCCTGTTCCAGCTCAAACAGCCACTTCTGCTTCTGGTTCTATTTGCAACTGACATCAGATCTGAAACCACTAACATGTCGACTGTTTACAACATTTGCACTATTGTTGCTGGCGGGCAGTGGAACCACAGGCAACTAATGCCTAATGATGGTGAATATGATGAAAACCACTGTTGGAGCCTCAATGAACTGTTATGCTGCGTTAGTTGCTTATATTACTGGACTACAATGTGCATTGGTGTATAGGTTGCATCCATCAAAAATAATGAGAAAATATAAACTCTGTCAAATGTATTCGTAATGATGATTTTACTGACATGTGTTGCATCATTCTGTTGTCATATAGTGACATCTAGTGGTCCCAGGTGGCATCTATTGAGATATTTTGATGTGCAAGTCATTTCTGAATATAAGTCACATCTGGAAAATACTGTAAACTACGGAAGCGGATTAGAGCCACTGAAGAAAAAAAATGAACTGGGAGGTTGAAAAAAAAAACACCTCATGCGCTTCAGAAAAAAGTCAAAAATCAAAGTCAGATTTTTTTTTCCACAGAGAACAAAAAAGTCGAAAATCGATGTTGAAAGTTTTTTTTCCATGTAGAGGTTTAACAAAAATCACATAAAATAACTTAATTCTGACTATATGGGGTTTTCTTACTGCTCATGGATATATGATTTTACACAGGATTCCCAGGAAACTTTTTTTTTCACAGAGAAAAAAAAATCTCAACATGGATTTTCAACTTTTTTTTCTGTGTAAAAAAAAAAATCTCTTTTTTTCAATCTCCGAATTAATTTTTTTTCTTCAATGACCCTAAACCTTCCGTAGTAAACAAAAAATGTTTAAGATTAAAAAAATACGTGTACAGAATAAAAAAAAATGGAAGTTCATTAGAGATGTTTTCGTATAGTTTTTTTTTTTTTTTTTCTTAAACCAAGCTGATGATATTGAGTGTTCAAGTAGCTGGAAAACCCCTGTAAGTAAAACCACACAAATCAATATCATGTCTATTTTTTTCCATACATATGAAATTAATCTGGATCTTTTGAGTCAACTGGGCACATTTACCTGCCTCACCATTTGCGTTTATGTTCTTTTGGCAATAGTAAATTCCTCAATGGTTGAAGCAACACTTTTCCCATTTCACATATATCCAACCAGGTATTAACATCATGTGCCACTGCTTCCCCACAGTAGGGCACAGTGGCAATTTTGATTTTGGTTTCTGTAATGCATAGGTTTTATTGTAGCACGTTATTAGCCAACCAATCAAACCCCAACTTGAATGGCCAGTGGATCACACTTTATCTTGTATCTACCTTTTCTCTCCTGTTTGTCATAGGTGGCCCTGCCTACAGAGGTCGAGGGGTCCAAAAGAAACACAAACTATCCAACCATGGTAGGGTGGCGATCCCATCTGTATAGGAAATTAACCTTGGTTCATCACAACAGTAACATCACCAAAAGATCTCATCCTCCATAATTTCAGTTGTCTTCCTGGGTATGAGGAGGCCCATAAACAATCTCTTTGGGAACCACAGCTTTAAGGTCATTCTGTGAGGGCAAGCTATCTTTTATGGCATCATGTTGTATTGCAGTGCTTTCACCCCCAGGATTACATGTGCTTCAAGGGTCTTTGAAACAAATTGACCACCTGCTGGATTTTATTAGCAGCTGTGGCGAGCCGTGCACTCAGTCCTCGATCGGTGGTTTGATGCCTGACTGATGCTCCTTGTTGGGAAGGCTATTTTAAAAGCTGCCTATTTCTCACAAACTAACTGGATGAGCAGAACTTACAGTCACAGTACACTATCTCTTTTCATGTCAACCCTGTCTTTCAATGTATTGAAAAGTAAAACTTGAGATGAAGTGGCATTGAAGTCTGAAGTTCAAGCAATCACGGAGGATTACAAGGCTCTGGCACCTATTTCACTTCAAGCACAACCAAAGTCAGCTCATTATATACAGTCATTGTGTAGCAGTGTGGGTACTAAGGAGTCACTAAATGAACTGTATAATGCCATCGGCAGGAAGCACACAGAACTATATAGTATAGGGAAAGTGGGTGAAACTCATAAAAACCAGTGAGGAAACTCATCAGACTGAGGCTGTGGAGAAGCAAGTACTGTGAGGGTGCTTTGAATCTACGGATTGGACCAGCTTCAGAGAGACAGCAACACGCAGTTATAAAACTTACCAACTGCATTGACAAAATTCTGGCACAGAAGCCCGTTTTCTGACTTAAAAATCCACTAATTTGAACATTATAGCGGTATAACTGGAACAATGCTATGTCAGTGACACTTAGAGGCTCCAGGCTTCTGGCTGATACAGCTACTGTAATTTAGCCCCTCCTATATAACTTGTATAACTCTGAAGCAAAGAAAAAAAACTATAATTGGCTGACTTTTTGAGTTTGCCACTTCAAAGCATCTTTGAAATTGAAATGTTACAATTTTTTTTTTTTTTGACTTTTACATTCATTCTGAGAAGCGGTGGTAGAGAAGAAGAACCACGATGTGGAACAAAGGTCATTGCAATTGAATCAAGGATGTTGCACTTTCATTACATGGCACGCATCAAAATCCCAAGGCCGACAAGACACTCAGTCACTCCTGAACACTCTCAAGTCTAATTTGAATCACTCCACACTTCGCTACTTCTTTTGTCAGCGGGATTTCTAAGCAGACCCGCTGTGTTGTTCTTCTTATGTCTTTTTTCAGGAGTGTGCCAAGTGCAAGGCAAAGATCACAATGTGTACGATGTTCCTGGTTTCTGCAGGAATTAATACGAGCAAATCATCTGGAATCTCATACTGTATTTTTGAACTGCATTGAGAAGAATCTTGTGATTTGTGTCTCAATGCTGTAGTTATGATCCTATAAGTCATGAGATATGGAGGCACTCAGATTTTAGGAAAACGTAAAATCATATTTTTTTTGTTGCTGTATTTCACTTGAAAGAGCAAGCAAAATGTCAACAAAAAGCAGAAGCTACAAAGCAGAATTCCAAGTAGAAGTTATAACACATGTGACAGAGGGAGTTTGGAGTGGGTGGGAAACTTGCAAAAGGACTGGAGAAACAGGGAAACTGTGATGGAGCTGTGATGGTGAGCTGTGATGGAGAAAACAAAGAAGGCCGATCGTGGGCTGAAAACTTGAGAAAAAACTCACTGTTTCTAGAACAGCAGTTGCTTGCCGAGGTTTATCGATGATGCAGTTAAATCTTTGCATGAAAAAATAAATACATGTCATACAATGTTATTTTTCTTCCTCATGACACATTTTTTGACAGATGCGACTAACACTCAGTGTGACTTATAGTCCGGAAAATCCACGATGCATCCACAATCAGAAGCACTCTTACCGCACACGACTGATGGATGACATGCGAAAGGCTCTGAGGACTTGGTAATAAACCGCTGTGAACCCTGCAGACAGTGGTAATCAGTCATAAAGGGATTAATAATACATATTAGATAAGTGCAAAAAACCCTCAGTGACCTGCCATCAATGTCCATTATTGATGCCGTTTAATGGACTCGAAGATATTGACACTCTCGGTATGCAAAGTGCTGCATGTTCACAGGCGAGAGGCATATACGGCCACTGTGAGAACATTTAAAGGAACTCAGATGCATTTTTTGTGTTGCTAAAGGTAAGGAAACAAGAAGAAGCAGAAATGGAACTGGTGCCAAAGACTTCTATATGAGCACTTTCTTGGAGATGCATACTTAAATTGATAAGTGTAACTGAGATCTGGCTGGAAAAACACAAGTTTGGAAAGAATCTTTCTGTCACGTCTGTGCTGTGGAGCAGTACCAGTCATCCGTCACAGCAGTAAACCAACAACCCTCCTGCAGACAGACGGGCTTGATGTGCCTCTTTTACCTCAAACACACCAGGCTTTAGTCAGTTCCAGCAGGACCATCGATCCACAGTCACCTATCACAGACACTGATACAGTGTCTACCACTAAATACAAAAATCACTGTTGAGCTGAAGTATGTAACCTGAGACTCGGTAAAATGAAACTATAGCAAACAGTCTGGATTACAACAATATTTTGCTGACCATCACTGGATTTATGATAAACATTCACTGCACAGAAATATAATTGGTTGAAAGGGATTTACAAGAGAAGACATGCAGATCTGATGTTTAATCCTGCAAATGGAACTAAGAGGAGATCAGCTAAAGTCAATGTATATGTTACTTCTATTGGTTTCTAAGTCTGTGATAATTATAACACACAGTGGAAGATGTCAAAATCTGTAGCAAATAGAGAACTTAAAACTGCTTTTACAATAACTATGTGCAGTATCTCACTGAGCAGAGTGGTCCAGATGATGTCTATAAGACATCTTCGGGGTGACCAGAATGAACATTTTTTTTTTGTACATCTTTCCTGGACATAGCATGGACGTCCTATCTGGACATCATATAAACGTCCAAACAACCACTGGATGACGTGGCGCAAAAACTTGAAACTTGAAAAATTGCAATTACTGAAGTTTCCACAGGGACAGAGTGTTTTTAAAAATGTCCAACTTAAGAATTGTTTGAGAAATGTTATAGTGACTCAGAGAAACAGTGTTGTGTCACTGGACACCCAAAACACAACTAAAGTTTTTTTTAAAATTTATTTTCACTTTAAAACACTGTTGTGCAAATGGAGACACTTCAACATAGGGACAGGAGGAGATGGAGAGGTTAAACCTTTAACCTTACCATTGAGAGGCAACTTGCTCCACAGCCTTCCCAATTACTAATATTTATTAACGTAAATAATAATTCAGTAATAATAATTCACACACGCAAATTTACAGGAAATTAAATATCTCAAATTAGCTCAAGAAGCATATTTCTGGACTATGGAAATGGCTGTATCGCCCCAGGGAAAATCTCTGTAATTTGTGAACATACACATTTTAATCAAACTCCAGTTTTCTTACAATGAGATGACATTGCCAAAACACTACACCAATGAGATCTATATTTTAAAGAAATTTTTTTGATTGTTTAAACAAAATGGTAAACACACAGTTTGCTTTGGAACAAAGTGATATTACCGCAGAGAGGGATGTTGCAGACAAAATTACGACTAAGTGGTTATAATTAATACATTCCTAGTATTTCTGCCACAGTGTAAAGTAAATGTTGACAGTAACGTGACCACAGAGAGTATCACTTAAATCTGCAGCTCACCTCTGCTTCACTGAGCTTTACGGTGAGTTTAACAGCAGGTCACATTTTTAGCAGCTATTTTTTTTTTTTTTTTTTTTTTTTTTTTTTAAAA
>OMNM01000473.1:0-20301 GCA_900302745.1 Parablennius parvicornis
CGTGTCAATATTTTATATATTTCGTAATATATATAGACACATTATAGAATAAGACTGATACCTCATATAAAGTTGATTTTTCTCATTTATTTCTAATATTATAGTTATTCTTTTTGTCTTTTTCTTCCATCTCGTTCCTTATTAATATTAAACAGAAATTGGTAAACTATTGTTCCTACTTAAATATCATAGTTTAATGTAAGTTCATTGCATTATTTCTGTCGTCTCTGTGACTATTTCGCACAAGGGCTCAATAAAGTCTATATTTATCAATTTCTGACAACTTATCAAAAAAGATCATCTATACTTGCAGGACAGACAGCAACTTGTGAATAATTTAAGACGAAAAGTTGTGAAAACAACTCCAGAGAAGGTTTTTAGATCATTTTCAGTATGCCTGGATGATGTTTGTTAAAAAACAAAAATAAATGGATGTCATGTATGTATTTTTATTTATCTATCAATCCATCTTCTAAACACTTTTTCATGTGCTCAAATGCATGTTTATGAACCGTGTGAGGAAACTGGAGTAACTGGAGAAAACCCACTTAAGCACAGAGAACATGCAAACTCCACGGGCCTGATTCTGTTCAACCATCACCAAAAGACATTCTGCTTGAACTAAAGTAACTTTAGCTTGTAAAACTTGAATACTGTTTCAGCTCAATTTATTTTTTAAACTGTAACTTTACTGGACAAACTTTATTACACGTGCAGTTAAACGCTAACATGAGGATGTGCCTTCCTCCGCGTACCTGGCGGGCAGCTGCAGGGCGAGGTAAGGCGCGATGCTCCAGGCCAGGTTGACGTTGTCCTTCCACTGTTTTTCCGGCAGACTGATGTATTTGGACCTCCAGTTAGTGATGCTGGTCTCCACCGACTGTTCTGTGGCTATAGCGAGCTCCTGAGTGGACAACGGGTTGTACCATGTTGTCAGCCTCTCAATCTCACTGGCCTGCAGAGAAATAACAGACGACAGAGAAACTTCATGTTTACCTTCAACACGATGAGACTGAGACACATAAAGGACTTAAAAAGGGTAAATACCAGTAAAGCCAGCAGAAGAGTCCTGCGTTTCATGTAGTATTTGTGCAGTTCAGAGCCTCTGTTGTTTTGTTTAGAGAGCCCTGAAACAGTGAAGCAGCAACACATAAGAGTCAAATAGAAACAGTCTCGTCTAAGAACTGATGTCAGATGTTTCACTGTGACCGTTATGGGTTTTTTTTTTACCGGATTTCTTGGATATGGTGGACATCCCTGAGGACAGAGGGTAGGTGTTGATCCATCCCTGAGCCACCTGTTGCCTCTGGCCCACCGCTGCATCCAGACTGCTGCGGCTGTCTGTTACCGCCACCACGGACAGACTGTTCACCGACATGTCCTGGGGATCTGCATGAAATAAAAACCCATCCACCATTTTTCTATATCTCTTGAACAATAAGGCGAAAACAGCCAGACATCATGTTCATGTTTCAACATTACAGTAGGAGGAGCTTATTCTCTACTGATTCTACTAGTTGACTGGATTTTTGCTCCTTGAAAATAATTGCTCCTTGAATTTAAATCTCTCTGTGTTCTTAGTCTAGTATTTGTTATTCAAATGGGAAACTTTTACATCTTTCCTTTACAAATTCACCATCAAATTCAAGAAATAAATACCAAGATGTCCACATCTCAGTAAAACCTCAGCATTCTGCAGTAACTTTGTGTTTTGATATACGTCCACAGATTTACATTGTAACAATGTGGCTCAGCTACAGAAGACATACAGCAGACGTCTTTAAAATAAAAGCAAAACAGCTGTTCTGAATGCATCAGGTGAACTAATTTTACCATCAGCCGAACAGCCACACACACACACAAACAACAAGTGATCTACAGGCAATGCCAAAACAAAAGGTGCAACGTCTAAAAGTGAGACTGGAGTTTTCCGAGTGCTGTACCTGGAGGAACCAGCTGACTGGCTGCCAGATACTTCTTGTCAGACAACAGGCAGGCGTAGCACTTGATCATTATGCTGATGTCTTCTCTCAGCCTCTTATCTGTTTGAGTGGGAAACTTAGGTGTGATGCTACAAAATGACAGATGATGAAGGTGTTAGTGGACAGTGCGATGGCTTTAAATTTATGTATTAACCAAAAAAAAAATAAAAGAACTCTACCTAAAGTAGTCAAAAGCTGTGGAATAGATCTTCTCTCTCAGCACGTTTCTTATGGTAGCATTAGTCACAACGTCAGCGTGGAGGAGAGTCAGACCCAGAGTCAGAAGCCTGAAATGCATCAATGACAGAAGAGCTGCAGATCCATTATTTGAATAATCAAACCACTCTACAATTTGGTGGCTGTGTTAGAGGGACACGGCACCTGAATCTGGGCCCAATGGCAGCAACGTGTCGGTTTAGGCTGCTTTTGGCTCCACCGACACTCAGAGAAAGGGACCGCTGCAAAATAGTGGTGAAAATCTCCACCTGGTCCGCGCTGCTGTACTTGGCAATCTCAAAGCGTTGTACAAGAAACTGTAGGAGGAAGAAAAAAATGTAACTCATTAAAAAAGTAAAAGACAAAGATAAAAGAGCACTGAATAGTTCGAGTAAAGATAATGTGAAAAATAGTATTACTACTATATCTGTCTTTTAGAAACATTTATGTAAAAAACACAATTATGTAATTCAGTCAGAATAAAATACAAAACCATAATGAAAGTTTCAGGTGCATTGGTTGCAGAGTCTCATGGTACTGCAACTTATATTAAAAGCCACTAACTCTTACCCATCAACAAATGTATTTTCTTGCCCCTGAACACATAATCTGGAATTATATTCAAATTCGCTACAGATAAAGAGTTTGAATCACGTTGCAAGGGAGATCTGCCAAAAGAGTAACAATAATGATCATAACACCGACTGCTCATCCCACCAAGCAAATAACACCCTGCTAATACGATTACAATATTTAACTCCATTAATTTCAGAGAAAATGATATATAAGTAAAAATACATGATAATATGTGCAACCAATGCGTGTATGAAGCATTTAATTTCAAATAAACTGAAATGACGGCATTTGAAAACGTAAATAGACACATAAATTCACACAAATTGAAAATCTCCAATATAAAAATCTTTTATCTTCATAAGAAATAAAGAAAAAATGTTTAACAAGAATAACATTTCTTGAATAATCCGAGGTTGTCTGTACTCGCTGACACCAAGTTGGATAACTTTACTTACAACAAACTGTGTCGATTAAAAAAAAGTGCGTCAAGTGTGTGAATGACCTCTATCCAGAGGAAGTGAGGGATGACATCAGGAGTGCAGGGCGCAGGCGGACTCTCCTCTGAAACAGCCAGAGGACCCGTCTCAACTTGAGTCTCTGAAAACAAGCCCATCTTACGCTCCACCGTCATCTGCCAAGCTCCCGCCATCTCACGCATGAACTACAAGAGATGGAAAAGAGATCATAGGAATCAGCCCAGTCTACGAAATGTCACAAATGTCATTGAAATCTTAACAAAACTACACTTACTTTTACTTCGACTCCATTGTGAGCAGCCAGGAGCCATTCCCAGCAGGCGATGGCAGTTTCCATGCCGTGCTCGGTGAACATCTTCAGAGGAGACCAACACAGATGGTGAAGAAGCTCTGCATCGCAGTCTGGAAGACAAGATGCCAAAAAATATATATTAGTTCAAATGAAATAAACCAAACATGGCTCCCACTGTAAAGGATGATACACAATGTCAAATGAGGCAGAGTGAGTTACTTTTGGTAGTAATGAGCAGGGCGGCCATCTTGAACATGGCCTGAGTGAAAGCCTCGGGGTCTTTTCTGTCCAGAGCACTGGTCATCTGATTGATCATCAACTTATTGAGATCTGAGTGGCTGTGAGTGGCCTCTGAGAACTGAATCATACCAGCCACCTGGACCACAAACACACACACACATGCACAGGCACACAGAGGTGAACTGCATGTATAAAGAACCTTTAAGAAAGAACAAGAGCAGTTCACACTGTGGTTTACCTCGCCTGTGTAGCGGTTTCTGAGATTAAGTGAAGCCATGAAGTTGGAGTAGTCCTTCTTCACACATGCTGGCCTCTCTGTCAGTTGGGTCATCTAATGAAAATACAGAGTTTTGGTGTCATTGATGAGCAAAAAGAGTCACAAGCCAGAACAATAAAATGCAACAGGTAAACTGAGGTGATCATGTCTGAGTCCCGTCTCTCTGTGTTTATTGTTCAGACACCAACCTGAGGGAAAGCAGCCTACGGTTGTCCACATGGAGGAGGACAGCACCAGCAAAACCAGTTAGCCAAATGGACAACCAGTCAACCAACCCACCCGTCCATTGTAGGTAAGTAACCAGGCAACCAGCAAATCCGTAAACCAGCCAAGCAACCAGGTAGGCAGTGTCGGTGCAGTTTAATAAAGACAAAATACAACAAATGAAGCAAATGAAAAGACAGCTATAGCAGAAAGCAGGCCAAAGAACACGTAAAAAAATGCATAGCAAGCAAAATAATGTCACATAGACTGGTAAAGCATGCAAACATACGCTTACAGTACTGTAAACAGTTGGACAACTAGACTTTTGTTGGTTACAGAGCTAAAGAACACGTTCAGAATTAAAACACATATACTTAAGGAGCACATAAGATACATATATAATCTTACCCCAACAGATAGAAACTAGCTAAAAGACAAACGGTTATCATTTTAAAAAGCCATTAATCTTGGACAAATGTTAATAAGCCACAAAAAAAGTTATTTTTTTTAAGGTGTGCGGTATATTTCAAGTTCACTATACACCAAAAACAATCTTGATTTCTATTATTAAAGTATGTTAAATACAATTAAAGACTGCAAAACTAATCATTTCAAGAAACTATTTCCTGATGAGACTGTAAAACTTCTTCATCTTATTGGAAATGTTGATCAGAAGATGGTTTTAAATATTTCATGTCTGCATAAAATGGTGCAATATTATTTTTTGCAATTTCTTAAAGAGCAAATGTGTAATTTTTTTATGGATTACAAAAGTGTTTTTGCCCCTGCTGTAATACAAGAGGTTTGACGTGAAAACATGAACAGGTGTGTGTTTGTGACTCACGCCCAGCGTAGTGCTCTGTCTGTTGTAGCCTGCAAAGTGCAGAATGCTCTCTGTGGCCATGGCCAGGCCGGTGTGCTGGGACAGCCCCGACACCCAGTTGTGGTGTTTGTTCAAGTACTCCTACGTTCATGGAGGAATCATCAGAAACAAGTACAGAAAACACAGAAACGGAGTTAAAAAAAAACAAAAAAAAAAACCTTCTGTATGTCAGTGTTGATTTATTCAATCAGATACATTGATCTTTTTACGTCACATCATTACATTGTTCAATGTTTGAAACATGAAAGTAAAGAAACTGACCTGCAGGTGGGACTTTGTGACAGAAGGGGCCCATTTCATCGCCTCTTTCAAGATCTCACCACAACGAGCAGCAAAGTCTTTGACTATGCTCTAAAATCAAATAATCACATACTGATTTAAGCCAACTTTATTGTTAACAGCAGTAGAATATACACAAAAATCAGCTAATTTTGAGGATTTCAAAAATGAATAAAATTCAACCTTTTTTGTTTTTCAAAAGTTTAATCCATGTTTGATTTAAATATTGCAGTTCATAAAGGATCTCTGCTCAGCAAAAGAATCAATGGAGCAAAAAGATAGCGACTGTGTTCAAAACTAGCGTTGTGCTGACCTCCAGTGGTCATAGGAGGAACAACAGTCCGAGCTCACCTCTCTGGCCTCATACGTGTCGGGTACGGTGATTCTGTAAGGGGTATCAGGTATATCATAGTACGGCGGATCCTTGTGAATGTCCTGAGTGAAAACAGAGTGAATTAGATGTTGTTGTTAAGTTTGTATGTAAAGTTTCAAGCTACGTTTATTCAAACACTCCCTGTATTAACGATAGCTTTTGTCCCCGCATGAAAACGCGAGTAAATATTTGCCAGCTGTGCGTCATGCTGCAAGAGTGTCTGTCAGCCCTCTTTGTATACTTACTGCACTTAGAGACAGAGAGAGTGTCTGTAAAATGTCCAACATGGTCTTCAACACTCGACCGCTCCAAAGTAAATGGGGAAATCTAATTCAGCCAAAGAGACAAAAAAACAAATACATACTCAGGTCGACACATACATTGACGCCGTTTTCAAGTTAATACACCACCAGGACACAAACAAAATGTCCTTTAGGTGTGGATTTTAATCTTTACCTGGAGGCTATAAACATCTAAATCAGATTTTCATTCGCCTTCATTTCTTCAGGAGAATCACCTTGAGATTAAGAATCTCTTTTTCAAGTGTGTCCTGATAACAAGTTGAGCTGGGTAGGGCAACATAACTCATTTGTGCCCTCTACTTTTTTAAGGGATTAAAAACAATGGAACATTTGGTTGACAGATGTTTCATAGACAGAGCTATATTATCATTATTTGATATCTAGGGAGCTGATAACTTATTAATAAGTACCTGGACAAAACCTAAGCACACACAGGAAGAATATGCAAACTGTGCACCGAAAGGCTCCTCTCGGTCCAACTCAGATCTTTTCAGTGTGAGGAAACTACACCAGTGTGTGGCTCCCACAGTTTATTTCATTGACTAGGAAAGATATGCAACCAAACATCTACTGTTTCATCATCCTGCCTTAACTTGTCAAAACTACCTTTTGTGCCTTAAGCAGGTTGACAGCATGTATGTGGTCTGTTTTAAATCCACATGATTCAGATGTAAACACTCTACACAAAACTAAACACAATAGAAGCTGAATGTCTGTACTGACAGTACATCTCTAATATTAACTCATCACAACTCACGTCTCAGCCAAAGCAGAGAGGTATTTGTCTGCCACTCTGCGGATCCTCTTGTGCGTGTGGTTAAAGTTGACCAATAAGAACTGGGCGTGCCGCTCCAATTCTTCCTCATGCTCTTTGGTCTTTGGCTAAAAAACAAAAGAAACACACAGTCTTTAAAGGCAGAGCTTGTGAATAATAACATGCATTCTTTAATGATGAGGTTATGTCTTCAGGTGTTTGCTGTCGTTTGAAGAAATCACTCAACTAACCTTCTCAGCCATCATCTGGAGGAAGACGTCAAACACTTTATCGCCCACACAGATAATGCACTGCAACATGCCTGTGAATATTATATGGGGAATTTAGAAAATGGATTCCTTTTGTTTATAAATAGGTTCTCCAAGAGGATGCAGGCCTCACCAGATTTGTCTTTCTGAATGGCTTTGTCTTCAAAGTACCGAAACATGACCTGAAACCTGTCGGGATCATTCGATCGCAACATCCTGAGTGAGCACAAAATGAAAAGGGACATTAGAAAGCGGCCGCTCTATTTTGAAAGGATCAGTGATGACAACGAAAAATGTGAGCTGGATTTTGTGGTCGCAGTTGAGCTGACCTCATGTATTCTAATCGGTACACTGAGAGCAGGTATGTTGACATGGCAAAGTCGAGCTTGTTAATGAGGGCAGATCCTTCAGGAGTCGGGTCGAGGAGATTGCTGATGGTCGCCCGCAGATCACCCAACTCAGCCTTGAGAACAGAGACTCACATTTAGAAATTAAACAGGCTTGTTGTAGCAACATTAAGAACTGATCCAAGTGCAGAGTAGGAGTCAAAGACTGTACCGGTGTCACCGTGTCATTTTTCAGTGCAGAGTTGTACTGGAGTTCAGAGCGAAGTGGTTCTCCACTTGGGAAGGTGAGAAGAGGAGACTTGGTAGCAATCTCGCACACACCCTCATACCACTCCTCCGGCCAAAGCCCTGAATTACCCAAAACATAAATATCAAAAGGTATAGAGACATGTTGGGATTCCAGCAGCTTTCAATATTGTCTAAAAAGAATGACTTTTGAGCACTTTATAGTTACAGTTTATCTGCAGTCACACTGCAGGTGGAAGAAACAATGTCTCTCTCTGCATGTTACTTTGAAAAATAATCCCCAGAGTGTCAAAACTGCATAAAACTCAGTTATATTATTAAGATACAAGGCTAAAAAGGACTTCTTGTGACATCTTATCAAAACATGTGTTAGAAAATAATGATTGTGATCTTTAAACCATTACAAGACAAAACAGGAAAGATTCAAACTCCCCACATGTCACAGCTGAGCTTCAACACATGAATATCAAACGTCTTAATGCTGTGACCGAGCTATTAGCCACTGGAGATATGCATCTTTAAATATTAGCTCATTAAATTATAAAACACAGAGGTGAGGAACCACCGTGAAAGCCATTAACAGCAGTGTTTTCCTGCCTCACCTGAACCTTCCACAGCAAAGCCCATGACCACAGAATACAACCAGAAATCCCTGAACAGCTTCTGGAGGCGGGGCTTCGCCTCTTTGATTGGTGGAAGCCGTCTGGTCAGCTGTGAAGTTGAAAAAGAAGAAAAAGAATTAGTATATAGGGTGTTTAAAACATTCACACAAAAGGGAACACTGCCTAATATAGATTAGGGGAAAAGGCAAAGCAACTTAGAAATAAATAGTGAAAACCTTTGTGTCCGCACACAAATAAAATGAAAAAAAAAAAGGTTTGAAAAAATGATCAGATTATCTATCGCTGCACTAAGTACTGCTAATTGATAGTAAACATTGTTAAAAGATGAGCTGAATTGTGAAGAGTTAAAAGATTTTTGTCAGTCACTGGACTTTTTGGTCTGTTTGATCTGGTCTATTTGTTCAAGAGAAGCCCACATCAAAGTTCAGGTTTGTATTCAATTCTGAGCTTTTAGTCCGACAAACAGGAGCAACACAACAATTTGAACCAGAACACGGCAGAGGTAAGACTGACTGGGTCTGCTATTGACGAACCGAATGTGAAACTGTTTTAAACTGTTGAATGTTGACAATATGGTTTTAACACACACATTTATTCAAACTTTGGTTAACTAAGTAATACTGAATGCATGCTTCTTTCTGTCTCAGCCGTCATTATGTGGATCATCGCTGCCATCACCGTGGTCTTCCTCCTGGCCAGTCCAGCTCAAGCTGGAATTAAAGAACTCAGCTCTCACTTTGAAGATCCTAAACCAGATCCCAGAGGATTTGAGCAAGGCGATGCAGTGGATATAGAGGCCCTTCCACTGGAATTCCACAAAGAAAACACGGTCACAAATGACCTTGTTTTTGACGGCTTTGAGGATGACGATTATATTGATTTTGATAAGATCCTGGCTGCGGGCAATGACGACTACATGTAAGTTTTAGTGGTTTTTACAGCAAGGAAAAATTAACATCTCATGCAAAACTTGATGAATAAAGGGATCTTTTTTTTTTCATGTTACATATGGTACACCCTTGTGAGTTTGTTATTAATACTGGTGTTATATAGGCTACACACTGGTGTGGGGGTCACGTGAAGTCGTCCCAGGTTTGAGGACCTTTCTGTGTGGAGTTTGTATGTTGTCACAGTTGCAGCCAAAGCTTTCTCTGGGTGCTCTGGTTTTCTCCAAACAGTCCAAAGACGTGTTTGAGGTTAGTTGTTAACTTCCTGTTTGTCTCCCTGTGTTTGTCCTGTAATGGACTGGTGACCTAAACATGCTGTACTCTGCCTGGGATTGGCTCCAGAGCTTCGGGACCATAAGTGAGGTGAATAAATGGATGAATAGACGTATATATCCTGGGAAATCTGTTAAATCCACATCAAAATAGTTAGTTATGACACAGAGCAAGCTGGAGCATAAATACCGACGCAAGAAGAGTCTAAATAAGATGGCAGCTACGAACACAAACACTAAAATAAGGAAAGGTTTATTCCCCATTTCAATGGCGATGATTGATGAATTTCTTGATGCTTTATAGTGAAGGCGATGAGATAGACGACATTGCCACGCCAGCCCCGGACATCGACATCTTTGCGGAACCCTCCGACCCAAAGACCCGCAGAGCAAGACTCCTGCGGCTCTTCCACGGTCGGTCTCGCCTCCAGCGCCTGAACATCATGAACGCCCATTTTGGTTTCAACCTCTACCGAAGTCTTCGTAACGATGTCAATCAGACCGACAACATCTTGCTTGCACCCGCTGGGATCTCCATCGCAATGGGGATGATGTCTTTAGGTGCTGGATCGGGAACTCACGATCAGATCTACAAAGCTCTGGGATTTGCAGAGTTTGTTAATGCCAGCCACCACTACGACAATACCACGGTTCATAAGCTTTTCAGGAAGCTCACCCACCGGCTGTTCAGGAGGAACTTCGGCTACACGCTGCGCTCTGTTAATGACGTCTATGTCAAGAA
Organism: Parablennius parvicornis; assembly: GCA_900302745.1. Classification (NCBI taxonomy): domain Eukaryota; kingdom Metazoa; phylum Chordata; class Actinopteri; order Blenniiformes; family Blenniidae; genus Parablennius; species Parablennius parvicornis. The sequence goes on from OMNM01000473.1 coordinate 10,301, forward strand.
AGAGGTCACAGTGAAAGATGCTTTCCGTGCTGAAACGAAGGCCTTTTACTTTGCCGAGCCTCAATCGGTAGACTTCAAAGAGCCGGCCTTTCTGGACAAAGCCAACCGCCGCATCCAAAAGCTGACCAAAGGCCTGATCAAGGAACCACTAAAGAGTGTTGATCCAAACATGGTGCTAATGCTACTAAACTACTTGTACTTCAAAGGTGAGTGGGAAAAAAAAAGCACTTTAAAGGTACTTTTTCAAAATTTCCCAAAACTTCTTTGTTTGCATAAACAGGAACATGGGAACAGAAATTCCCCAAAGAAATGACTCACTATCGCAACTTTAGAGTCACTGAAAAGACAAACGTTCGCGTGCCAATGATGGTCAACAAAGGAAACTATCTGGCTGCTGCTGACCACGAACTGGACTGTGACATCCTTCAGGTGGGTGACCCCATGCTGAATTTGAAAGTATCCAGATTTAGAAACGAGGCACCTATGCGGCATATCAATAATGCAATTGTTCTTGTTTGCAGCTCCCATATGCAGGAAACATCAGCATGCTCATTGCCTTGCCGAGAAAGATCACCGGCATGAGAACCTTGGAGCAGGAGATCTCACCCACTGTCATCAACAAGTGGCTCAAAAACATGACAAACAGGTCTGGAGGATCACATTTACAGACACATCACATTCACATACTTTTCAGTGGGCGTTTCAGTGTAGTTAACGGCTTCAGCCCCCCCAAAAAAAAGAAAACTGAAAATTTAAACTAAAAAGCAAAACAGTCATACACACACAACTTCAAGGCGAATGTTGATGTTTCCATTCAGAACCCGTGAGGTTGTGCTACCTCGGTTCAAACTGGAGCAGAACTATGACCTGATTGAGAATATGAAGGAGATGGGCCTCACTGACATTTTCCAAGAGAGCGGGGATTTTACTGGAATGACCTCAGATAAGGTTGCCATGAACTGGGTGAGTAAGAAACAACTGAACAGAAACAAAATATGCAACTCTGAGTCATTCAGTATACTGGTTCAACAATAATTCCACTATTTCTTAACGATGCTTTCTTTCTGCAGCTGAAGCACCAGGGAATCATCACTGTAAATGAGGAGGGGACAGAAGCTGCGGCTCTGACCCAGGTGGGCTTTATGCCGCTCTCTTCTCAGATCCGCTTCACTGTGGATCATCCATTCCTCTTCCTGATCTACGAACACCGCACAGACTGCCTCGTGTTCATGGGACGGGTCGTCAATCCCTCGCAGAGTTAGACAAAGAGTCCCGCTAAAGAGCAACACCTCAGACACGTCACTGATTTTAAGAGCAAAGGACTTTAAGCACAATACACAAAGGTAACATCGAATAATGAGGTTTCATGTGAATGTAGACTTGTACTGAACATTTAAACTTCTCCTTCATTTTGCTCAAAGTGTCTTGAGTTATTGTTGATGAATATTTGTTCTCTTTGTTAATTTTGTTATTGTTGTAATGAGGGTTGAAGAAAAGTGGTCTCAAAATTACTCTGTAACTGTTGTTTTTTACAACTGTGATAGTTTTACAAAAAGTTTTTTTTTTAATCTAAATATGGTACAATACAAAAAGAACAAAATCCAAAATTTAACTCACAATATAACTTTTAAAATGAATTGTTTTAATGAGGGTGTGTCAACTCGTTATTGTATTACGAACTACATTAACGCATGAATCTCTCAATTGAAAGACACTAACAACAAGCAGTACACATATTGCATGTTGAAGATGTGTTCTTACTATGCTGTAAGTGCTGAATGTGAGCAATGATTACTATTGGCCCGAACTTTACCTTCAGCAAAGATAAGGAATGAAAAATTGCCTGTGCCTTCAGCAGAGAACTGGCTGTGCAGATGTTTTCTACTGCAGCTGACTGGGTCAATATTTGTTCATGGAGTTAAAACCTAACGGACACTTTGGATTCATGTGGAAGAACTTGTGTAAATGATTCAGCTGTCCTCCCAGCACTGTCCCAATAATGACAAAAAAAAAAAAAAAAGAGATTCATAAAAACTCACCACAGCAATCACTGGAATGAGGACTCCAAGATTTCCAGCACTGCTCGATGACTAAGGAGATAGGGAGCCATTAAGAACCAGCAGAGCTGCTTATCAACTTCCTGTTGTGTTTCGATGTTTGTGGGTACCTTCAGTGCAGGCCCTTTGTCCGAGGCCCGCTCGCTGGCTCGTTTCCCCTCTAGGCCCAGTTGGACAAACAGCTCTAAGAGGTTCACCATGAGTTCATCCACCAGCTGCTCCCCCTGCAGGTTGGCGGCGATGTTGGCCAGAGCGTTGATGACGGCCAGAGAGCAGTGCCTTTTGGGGAAAGTGACGGCACGGACAAAGTCAACAGAGTTGCACTATGCCTAAACAGAGGTGTTCACAATGGGCTTCAAAGCTTAATATTTGAATTAACCTTAAAAAAAACGTAAGGAATTACAGTTAAAATCTCCTTCAGAAAAAACAACAGCAGTGAGAAACAGTAGCAGTAGTGGTGAAGATTCTTCAGGCATACTTAACAATATATAAGAGCAGAATCATCAAAAAACTGTGGAACTAGACATTACAAACATCAGTTGTTACTGAAAGATTGGAAAGCAGGATTTAAGGATATAAACACCACCTTCTGAAGAGCACAATACTCAGAAACATACATTTTTCACCAATCATGACACAGTACAAGATTATGAAGTTGAGTCTGCACATCCTCTACACTGGTATTGTCAAAACTAAGGTGTCATTAGTCAAACAAGTATGACAGATGTTAAAATCTGTCTCGTAAATCTCATTAACTCATTTCTTAGAAACGAAATATCTAAGTTACAAAAATTGGTCCTTAGCCTGATAAGTGGCTAATATTTCAGTATGTCCAGTAAAGAAACACTTTAAAGAAGATTGAGCAGATTCCTGATTTTTCAGTAGCCAATACAGCTGAATGTGAATTATGCAGTTCAAGGCTATATCATGTTAATAGTAGTGGAACACAGAAGAGACGAGGATGTAGAATTGTTTTGTTTTTTTTTTAAATTGTCAACAACTATTTAGCATAGATCAAACTATAAATTACCAAGTAGCTCATATGACATTAGATTAGATGTGGGGATTTTTGTTTTACATTTTGAGCGGTCCTAAAGGTGCTACATGTACAATTTCAAAATCACATAATTCAAGAATAATTTCAAATAATCAACATAGTATTAGGACAGTTTCAACTTTAAAGAAACAAGCTGCTCCAGAGTCACGATACCATTTTCTACCAGGAGACGGTGTAGTGACTCATAGTAGCATCAAATCCAATGAGAATTGATGATGCAGTCGTTATAAAGGCTGGTAAGTATTTCTGGAGCTCTTGGTAACAACTAAGTGGCAGCAAACCGAGGACAAACATGATGGTGCAGTGACTCAGAACACAGCATAGAGATTCAATACACAGAGGCGAAATCTCTTGTATAGCACTTTTATAGCTGAGTTGATCCAGAGCAGTTCTTGTGCAACTAATATTATCCATTTGAGAGTTTTAGAACAGATGCTGACCTGTAGCCTTGGTCTCTGTAGTCTTTAGTGGCAGAGTAAACTACTGAGCTGGCTTTCACACTGATTTGCTGGAACAGATTCCACACCTCCTGGTAGATGTATTGCTGTGAGACAAACAGAGGATCACAATAAGAGAAACATTGCAGCTGAGAGTAATGGCACTGACAACGTTTGCCGTTTCGCTTAAATAAATTATGAACATTATGAGGGAAAACATCTGGCAGTGTGAAGGATCTATATCAGGGCAGAGGGAACTGTTGTGCAAGTGATCTGAATCAGCTAACAAATGGTCAGATGCATTTTCAAGCCTTTGTTAATTGCAACCTATCGCGCTGTGGGTTGGCTGCCTGTCAAAAACACCTCATTACAGTCCAGTGCCGCATCAGCTCTAATCTATTCTTAAGGCACAGAGCAACTAAACAAGAGTCAGCTAGTTTACAGTAATTACAATGTGTCAGCTCCTCTGGCACAACCAAGTGGAAGGATTATGTTTAGGAGTGCAGTGGTTTTAGAACAAACTCAATCAACATTCACCGAATGTGTAAAGATGTTATAACTCAGAGTCACATCAACTTTAGGTTCATCAAATTGTGAAGGAAAATGCTTGACGGGTGGTTATTTTGGACGACTTTGTGCTTACGTTTCCTGTAATGACCATACAGCCAAGCTGGTCTACGATGAGAACATCCAGCTGTGACGGAGGCTGACAGAACTTCTGCTGGAGGATTTGTAAGATGTGCTCCATGACTTTAGGAGTGTCTCTCAGAGCCACTGCGATGTGGCCCAGTGCTCGAATGGTGTGATCCGGGATGAGATGAGCATCTCTGGCAGAAAGAGAAGTTATATTTTTGAAGCTGTTCCTTGGAATAAAGAGGAGGAAACTGGTTGACATTACTACAGCTGTTGTTTTTTCTCACTTGTCATTCTCTTGCGAAATGTATAAGCGGTTGGAGAGACTGGCCAGAAAGGCCTCGACTATCTCCTGATCCATTGTTAAACCAGCTTTGAGACATCTGTCATTTAAAAAAAAAAAGAAAGAAAGAAACCAGAAAAACATGACAATGAATATTCAAATAAATGTACGACTGAAAGAAATTGAGCAACCTGAGTTTGGATCTGACCTGCAGATGTTGTCGATGGAGATGTCTCTGAGCTGCTCGTACATGGAGGGCTGGTCTTTTCTGTTTGATAGCATGTTGAAGGTGGACTGAGAATGCTCATTGGTCACATTGATCCGAATTTCTCCAGTGCCTTAAAAAAAGAAAGGGAGACACAGTTACAAAAAAAGGTCATTTGCTGTAAAATTTTTAGTGTTATTTACCCGATACACTGTGTGACGTGGACTTCATCAAATAGGGTGAAACGATAATCTTGACTGCACAATGTTTCTCTCCACTGAATCACAGGTGTCAATTGCTATGAGGTACTTAAGTATATAGAATAGCAAGATTATCCTAGCCATAGAGGCTACACACACAAGCAATGTCTTGAAAAAAATATATGAAGCAAACCAAGAGCAGAACAGCTGTTCTAGTAGCATTTTTATGCAGGAGAAAATGGTTCGTATGGAAGAAGACAAAATGTGGACATTGTGCAATATTTGATCTCCTTGGGAATCAACACACTAGTCTCTCATCTTTTATCTGGGATGTACAAAATTGCACTATACATCCACCCTAAAAGAAATTTAAGCACGATGGTGTGGAACAGCACATAAACTCAGCAACTTGTTTGAAATCCCCTATTTGTCTGTATGCAGCTGCTCATCAATGATGGCTCTGTTTAAATCAATGACGAATGAGAGTCGGTTGCAACAATGACACCAGTATTGATGTATATTCAACATTGTGTCACCAGTCATGGTGCTCTTGTGCCATTTACACTGATCCGTTGTGCTGTACAATAGATATGTTGATGTCATTATGAGAATTTCTCATTTGGGATTTTTCCGTATTTGATGGTGCTATGAATCAGGATTATACTATATGGTCTTGTCCTCTTAACAATTCATGTGTGATATTCCCCTGTGTTTATTCATGTGGAATTGCCGTTTTATTTTCTACATTTCGTTATCCAGGGCAGAGAGATGCTCGAGTTCGTTTCACAGTGTATAAATAAAACTGAATATATTAAAATGACTCCTACACATTTGAGGACTTTAAATACATTAACAGTGTTCCAACTGAGCTCAAAACTAATTTTATCTGCAACAGTACATGAGTCATGAGTTCTCATGAGTCACACACTGTATGCTGATAAATATAAAACTATTGATCCCTGGTACTTGAGTGGCTATAGGAAAGACATTACGCATGTACCTGAGCTATACTGGCTGTGATACTTGTAGAGTTTTATCAGGACAGGTGACGGAACAACAAGGAAATCCCTGAGAGAGGTCATAGCAGAGTGGGCAACTACTGGAAACCTCTCGCAAAGACGACCCAGGCCCTAGAACAGAGGGAAGGACATTAATCAGTAATGAAATTAAACTAAATGACTTATAATACAAACCTGTAGAATTTTCAAAGCCAAGACATCATTTCATGACCAGCCTAATATTTAACTTTTATGGTTCCGTTTGCACTTGATTGTTCTGCCTCTCGGTGTTATACCTGCAGGCAGCAGATGAGCAGGGGCATGTGAGCTATGATGACTTTACTCGAGGTTTTTGATTGTAGCTTCTCGGACAGTTTGGTGCACAAATTTTCTGCTCCTGAAAAGAAAAACATAATAAAAGACACCTGTGAGTTGAAATAAAACCACCAGTAAAAATAAACGCCCCCAGCATCCCTCTGATTATGACGCCTGACCACATCGCACTGCTGCTCACCCACCGCCACAATTGATTACCTTGCTCATCTTTGACGGCCCACACCATGAGGTCCACGCAGGCAGCGTTGGCTTGGCAACGGAGCTTGAGGAGGCTTTGTTCTCCCGGCAACCCCCCCGTATCATGGAGAACCCGCTGCAGCTCTGACTGACTGCTGCTAAACTGCTCCAGGACAAAGTCGTGCACTTCACGCACAAAGGTCGGCTGCAGGGCTGAGAGGCGAGAGGCGAGAGGCGAGTGGTGCATTATATGTAACGGTCAAACACAAGAAAGGCTACATACCAGAGAGCATTCGGTTTTAATGCAAAATCAGTAGTTATGTAACAGGCTTTACCTTTCATGTAATAAAGTGTGTCCCGCAGCATTTTGAACACACAGACATAGAGAGGGTCACTGAAGGCTTTGTAATAAAGGTTGAGTCCAGGATTAGACTTTAAACAAAGAAGACAACAGACACAATTATTTAATGTAGAAAAGCCTATATTTCAATATGCATTTATTACTTAGAACTTTTTGCTGTCAGTGGTTCTATAGTTACCTCTGTGACGTCTGTCATAGTCGCATCCAGTGTTTTCAAAAAGGATTCAGAAACAAAACTCTTCACCTGTGAATAATTGCACACAAACACCAATGAGCATATCTAAAAAACGATATCCACAAAGAAAGCCAACAATGTTTGGGTGAATGGACTGCAGGCTACTGCACCATGCTGAGGAGCTGTCGGAGCAGATCAATGGGCACCTCCACCTCGTTTTCTCCTCCTTCCATGAAGAGAGGAGACATTGAGAAACTGGAACTGACAGTGGAGAAATAATACTCGGAGTCCACTGAGCTGCTGTCTGGGAGATAGGCACCTGTAATCAAAGGAACAAAAATGAATGTTTTCTTTCGGGGTGTATCTACATACACGACAAAAAATGAATACATTCATACACATGCATTCATACAAACATAATAAAAAACAGACAAAGATTATGGAGTCCTTATTGTTCATTCATGCTGGCTGCTGTCATTAATAGGCCAGGCAGACGTTAGAGGATGAAAAATCAAAGTGACAAACACAAAAAGCTTCTGTTTCTTGTGTTTACCTTCAAAGTAATGTGGACCAGGAGCCATAGGAGAACACGGTGAATGCACCCCCTGATCAGTAAAGACCTACACAGGAGAATAGATTAGTCTTTTTTTTTTTTTCTCCCAAACATTTTGCCACCTATAACAAGCTCACTGGAAATTTCTCACTCGACAGTCTAGTGGAAATTAAACTACAGAGTTTACAGGAATATTTTAGATCTAAATGAAGCTCTTGTTGAGCATGAACAATCCCTACAAAACCAAAATATAAACTGACCTGTGCAGAGGAATCCAGGTTGGCCCCAGTGCGTCTGCGCAGAGTATCATTTTGGCACACTGTGAGCAGAGAGGACGGCAGGATTGAACGAAAGTCATTGAAGGATCTGCGACGCACGCCTTCCGTTTCCTCCGCGACGCACTGGGCCTGAGGCGAGTTTCTGGGGAACAACTTGGACAACAGGGCTTCATCCGTGTTGCTGTAGCGGCTGAATGCTCGAGTCATACCCAGCAAGCTGGGGACAATGTACCTGCAAAGGAAAACTGCAGAGAAGAGGTATGAGGCCTTTTCATCTTCAGAAGCGGGTTACATAAACTGTGGTTTCAGTGTCTATACCTTTGTCCTGATCATCAGGTTTTTGGCACATCTCCTGAAGAGCCTGGATGACCTCCATTATAGTCTTTAAAATCTGTGGGGAAACAGAAGAACTTTGGGATGCTAGGACAATGGACGCTAAGCCCGAGAAAAAAATTTACTTTCAAAGTTTTTTTCTCCCCAAATGACCTCTTGTCGTGAGTCTGGGTCCCTCTGAGCTACGTCTGCCAACAGGGTCACCAGACAGAAGCTGAAGGTTTCTGCCACTGGGAGGTATTCTAAACAAGAGGAAAAGATACAAGCATGTTCAAAAATGCATTATTAAGAGGGATGATATGATACATAAATACACAAAAAAACTGTAGGAACAAAGTAGATTTATTGTATATTTGTTGGTCTGATATCTTATCTGGCTAATATTCTATATATTAAGTGTGGTGTGATCTCAGTTTATGAATGGATATCATAACTATGTTCGTACAACTTTGTGACTAAAAATTTAAATTTTGTGCAGTTGTAAATATTCAACAGCGGCTATTGTCAACAGAGGAATGCCACCATAAGAGGATTCCATCTTACCCTTTCCCTTTTTCCCATAGTTTTCTTCAATCCACTGGAACCGTGGCAGCCCTCTCAACAGGCTCAGCAAGTAGGAAACAAGCATGTCTTTGTGCTGCCCGAGTAAAGCAAATCATTATACAGTGAAAACAATTGCACTTGGCAGTAGTTCAGTTGGCCTTACAACAGCTGATAAATCATAGATAGGAGGGATTGTTATCACTGGTAGAAAACAAATCTCTGTCCAAAAAAATGCATCATTGCTCTGACACAGAAAGACCTGCTGCAATCTGACAGTAGAGAAGATTTCCTCGCCGTGTCTCAGTGTGATGAGGTTATAGGCTTACATGGCGAACTGCGTGTCTAATCACCACCTTAATCAGATTATGGGAATAAGCTCATCATGTTGATATATGTGGAGTAGTATGTGGGACTTTCTGCAAAAATGGCCTAACAGCACTAAGAAAATATTACTAACAGTTAATAAATATATGATGCTATTGAATCACTATGCCACAATTTAAACAGTGTAACATTTGGATCTTAAATCTATCATGTTGTCCACAAACTGTGAAGACTGGATGTTGTGAAAAAAAACCAGCATGTTAAAAAAAAATAAAGTAAAAAAAAAAGCATTTCCCACCCCACTTACCTGTAAACCAGATTCCACTAGAAACACACCCAACCCAATGACAGCATCTCTGCGACGCATGTCTAGGGTGAACACACCACGGACCTCCACTGGACACATACATTGCAGCTTCTGGACCTGAGGGAACACATTTTCACACACAAATGTAACACTTTGATAAATAAAACAGAGTCATCTGACAGCTGTGAGTGATACACAGATATGTCAAAAGCCTATCCTACTGTGTCTCTTTACAGATTGTAACACCATAAAAATTGAAATAGACATAGTTTTTTCTCCAGTTGCAGCATCTATTCAGTGTACTGGAGATCCAGCTGACTGTGGGCAAAGACCACCATGGACAGCTCAACAAGGAGACTGTCACGCACCAATTAGAGTCGTCATTTAACTTTAAAAGCATAAAGCATATACAAACTCCATGCAGAAAGCCTGAACTAGAACTTAGAATATTATCTATGAGGAAAAATAGTGCCAACTACTCCATATAGAGCGTGCCAACTTTATGAAATTTTCCTCATGATTTGTCAACATGTGTTACACGACTTATCAATATTATTAAGATTCGTTGTGCTGTGCTGTCAAGGTGGGAGGTCAGCTGTGTGGCTCTGGCTCACTGTAAATAAAGCTGAATTAAAAGTGACAGTGACTGGAGGAAGGATGCTGAAGGTTCCATCTACAGCCTTTAATACAAAGAAAGATTGGAGAGACAACTGAGGATTGCTGCCGCATAATTCTTTTCTTTTT
>OMNM01000475.1:0-19862 GCA_900302745.1 Parablennius parvicornis
ACTCATTCAGAGAATCAAACTATCAATTAAACTTTCAGTGTGAGTTTCTTTTTTAATCACATTGTCACGCTATTAGTTAAGGCCAAAATATTCCCTGCTTGTTTTTTTCATTTATTGTGTGACTCTTAGATAAAACTTCCAAATGTTTTAATCAGGGTGAGCAAAGGTTATTTTTGTCAAGGTTTACACTGATTGACTCTTAAACTATTTCCTATCAGAAACTAGCAGGTAGTAGTTTTTGGCTTGAATCAATTAACCAATGAAGTGCCAACTTTGCTGATTTACAGCAAACAAACTGCAAATCAGGAGGAGTTAGAAGTCAAAGCGACACTTTACCTGCTTCCAAAACTTATTCAAGTCAGATTGATATACAAAAAGTTTTGTCTTTTGTTACAAGTCCTGAGAAAATTGTATATATACATTAAAGGGAGATTTAACAAAAGCAGCAGTGGACTGAGGAAGAGACAGACTGCCTCATTTGACTATCCTTTGAGGTCCACGAGAACTAGATGAAGCTTGAAGGACCAGGCTGCATCACTAATAGCTTGGATCAGTCTTCTTTATAGGCCAATAAGGCTTGCAATACCAGAGGCAATTGTCAAAGAATCGATTTATGCCGCTTTTCTACTTCTTTTTTCATCATTGCGGCAAATTGGATGGGGTTGTGGTTCAGGACTGCCATCACTGATTAAAAGGCATCATTTCTAGTTGTGAAGAATGGCAGGAGATGTATGGACAGAAGACAAAAGTTTCCTGTGGCTCTCAAGCTTGCGGAAAAGCAATTCTTTGAAAGGTCCCAGATACACCAAACATGGCCAGAGCCAGAAACTGGTTCAGAAAAAAAAGCTGCCCTTATAGATTCTGCATTCAGGTTTTCCTCTTTCCCCACCACTCCATCTGTCCTTGACCTTGATACTCTAATGTTTTAGGGGCCTTTCACATTCGGATAGTTCAGGACTCAGTTCACTCGGACGGAGGCACCTTCATTTAGTTTAGGTAGCGTTCAAGAAGCATTTCCTGGACCGGATCAAAGCGCCTGGAAAATGTCAAGCAATTACAACACCTGCTTTTTGGGGGGTGCTGTCGCCTGAAACAAACACTGAAGAGGGAGTAAAGAAGAAAAACGGTTCATTCATTGATACGGACTGAAAGTGGAAATCCTGCCGCTTTAGCCCGTGGTGGCTAGGCTTGTTAATTTGTAGCTAATGGTGGCCACAAACTACTGTGGTATACAGTCTTCAAACCAGATATCAATGAGCATCTCTCTCACTACATCTTCCTCACTATTCCATGTCGGCCTGCCAGATATTTTCCATCTTTTTCTTTCTGTGTGCTTTTTCTGATTTTCACGGTGATGCTTTGAGTGCATTGCGCACTACATCACGTCCTCTCACCTCGCACACTGGAAAGACCATTTGCATGAGATTTGAGATTGACGTTTTCAAGGGGACCAGAGTTCTTGTCAGATCCAGTTCATAGTTCTGGGGAGCGTTCGAGACAGCAAATGAAATGCTCTTTCCCAGAATTTCCCTGAAGAGTACTCTGGTCCAGATCAAACAGAAAAATATGAACATGCCCTTAGAATAATGATGCATTTTATGTGTCACACTTCTTTCTCCCCAAAAATATTAGTGATGTAACAGTAACAGCTATCTTGATCCATCTGCATCACGACAACTCGCCTTGCAGTCCTATCTGAAACCATCATAGCCATTGAAAACATTTTCACTTCATGTAGATCTACGATCTCTTTTGAAATGTTGATGTTCTTAATAATGGTTATCATAGAGTTGGTCATTTTTGCAGTTGTTAACATTGATCTTGTGTTTTCAGGGTTTAACTCCCTGGTTGGAGCTATCATGGGATTTTCCATTCTGATCAGCGCTGAGGTCTTTAAGCAGCATCCTGATGTCTGGTTCCTGGACGGCACCATCGGAGTACTAATGGGACTCATCATTTTGGCATATGGGGCCAAGTAAGAGATCAACCTACTGTACTCTCTGTTATGGAAATGTTCCTTCTTCCTTGTATTGCTTTAACATGCTCATCCTGGATTTATATGTGTGAATACTGAAGTGGATGATGGAAATAAACCAGAGAAAACCTGCCAAGCTGTTATTTTGGCAACTTTACATAATTTACAATAAAAACCCTTGTTTTGCGCCCCCCACAGGCTCCTGAAGGACATGGTGCCTCGCGTCAGACAGACGAGAAACTACGAGCGCTTTGAGTGAGAGGTTTGACGAGCAGGTTCCCACACACACACACCCATACACCCACACACCCGGGTGTCTCCTGCCCCTCCTACCCCTCCTGTCGCTCATTTACATGCAAATCCATGTTTCACCTCCACACCCACACAGACTGTACACCCTCATGTCCCCCATTCGTACAAATATGTGAATATATATATTATAGATACATATATACACATATGGTGTATATAGTGTACATAGTGCTTTCATACATGCAGACGTGCATCGGAGCGCCTCGCGGAGACAAAGGACATGACTGAAGATCATCTCCTGGAAAGAAAGCACTTCAAAGATTTACTTACATTTCTTCTCTCCTTCACTTTGAGTCCATCATTGCACCAGTTTTGAAAGTGTACACTCTGAATAAAGCGTAAGGAGAGATGTGAAACCCTTAAAATGCTTATTACCGGTATGTGTATTGAAGCTGGACAAACACATACTGCTGCAAATGTTAACACCACTCACACTGTCTTCGTTTCTATTTCTTTTCTAAATACGTATTAATGAGAAATACAGGTTTTACTTAAGTGTCTTATTCCAGACTGAGCAAAGGATTTCTCCCTGATTTATATAGCTATTTTGTTTTATAAAAATTTCTACTTAAATGAAAAGTGCTGGTGTTTCCTTTCCTCTGATCAGCTCACCAGCCTCCTCAGATCAGTGTAGTCTCTCTGTGTCCTGGTCTGTTTCTAAGAGAGAGGAAGTAGGAAGCAGAAAGAGTAAAAACTAACGCAGGAGCTGTGCTGAGTCAGCAAACACTGCTCCTCATGTAAAGCACCAGCCGGCTTGGTATGGGTGGAAAACTTCACATACAAAGTTACCGTAGAAATGAGGCTGACAGAGGACACACACAAGAACAATACACTGTAAGGCTTATAAAAGTTATGAATAATATAGGTAGGGTTTTTTTTTTTTTTAAACAAGTTTTTTTTTCTCCTGCATGACATTGCATAACCCTGGTGAAGAATATGGGATATGTCCAAGCACAAATCTTCAAACCTTCCATGCACTGATGTTTTTTAGCTGACACTGTAGCACAAACCCCCTTTTAACACAATGAGCAATCAAAAAAATAAAAACAAGAAATAATTTCAGGGTATGTAGCTTGGTTTATGTATATTCAACTGAGATATACTGTACATGACTTTCCTTTGTTGGCTAGAAACTCCTTTGAGTCAAAAAAATCCATTTATATAATACTTGAAACTAGTAATATTTTACCAAGCAATATCTAACAGCTCATGAATAGTAATAAAGTTCTCAGATTAGCGTCCCGTTTGCAACATTCGGAATATTATGTTGAGTTTTTGTTTTTGTCTTTTTGTTTTTTTGGTAATGTTGAACTGAATCTAGCCGGGATATACATTATTTTCATTCCTGTTATTTTGCTTTCTTCTTTATTTTATCATTTTCACAACAGTGATGCGGGAAATCTGAAACTCAAGATGTATCTAAGCACAAAGATAAAGCAGCCTGTCGGAGCAATCTTAAAACAAGAGACTGAGCTTTTTCTGTGTCTGTGACCTGGTTGTCACCCATTTGCCCTGCATGTTCGCATTGCTGCCGTTCGTTCATGTATTTCATGCAATCAACAGAATGTAAATACCGAAGCACACAAACTTGTACATATGTGTATGACACTGTTTGGTTGCATCCGTAACAAAAGTCACCAGTAGTCATAGAGCTCGGCGATAGAAATGGGAGTAGAGACAGCATTGTAGTTGAAGTACAGACCGATTCATGTTGCGTATAGTGACAAATGTTTCCTCTGTAGTGTGCATATACTGTAAATTGTGGTTTTACATATTACTGGTGAAATGAAATTGCAAGTCTTACTGTAAGTTTTTGCACTGTAAGTGAACATTTGTGATTGGGTGTAGGAGTGATCGGACAGCGCTGTCCAAAGCTCGGCTGTATTCGACATTGATCAGTGGCTGGCAAAACAGCACTGACTCGCTCTGTGGGCACAAACACATATTGTTACAGGACGTCAGCCGCTGTAGATTCATGAGCAAGAAGTCTACCAAGTTCTTTTTGATCATTTAGTTACGCAATTACAAAAATACAGGTCTTTGGGGAATATTTCAGGGAGCTACTACAATGAAATTATCTTGAAGAAGCAGTGACAGATATAAATCAAGAGTGGAACTAATTAAATATTCCATTTTTATTTCAGGTTTTAGTGCTATATGTATTATTTAAGAGTATTCTAAATTGACTAATGATAACATCAAGTCAGAAAATGATGCCAAATGAGAAACAGGTGCAAATACGTAAATGTTTGTGAACTAGAGATTGACACCATCAACTAAACTTTGTAATGTGAATTAAGAAACATGAAGAAGCTTTAATGCTCAAGGGACACTAAGAACTCCAGTGTCCAACCAAAATTACTACTTAAATGGAAGATATATGTCATGTTTTGGGGAGCTGGTAAGTGGGAAAGCAATGATTCGCCTGATGCTATACATTTCTGACCTTACCATTTGGAAAGTGAGACATATTGAATAGCTCAAGGAGCAAAAATGCAATTTATTTTCCTCTATAAAAAAAGGGTGTTTCTTAATTATCCAGATTTATTGCAGTTAGAGGGAAGTAGCTGGACTTTATTGGCCCGATATGTTTAATTTGTAAGCACAATACAAATTAACTTCTCGAGTTCCTTGTGAGGTCATTTCCTAAAAGTTTACAAAACCTTATGAGTGAAAGTATAAATCGCGGTTAACTGGTTGAGTTTCATCCCACCAGCAATAAAAACTGAACGATGGTGGGTAGGGGTTCTGGGTTCGCCCTCAAGTACCCTTTGGCAAACGCTATCCTGGAAATAAACACTTAATAGATGCTGTGTTATGCTTTCTATAGATGCTCCATTCAAGAGCACACTACCTGTGACTAAACACATGCGGTGTTTGTGCCCCTGGTTTCTATCTGTGCGTGTGGATCCATGATGCGTGTGAGCCATCTAATGGTACAGCAGTGTCACAACAACAGTGGTAATTAATATTCAGCTGGCTGCACCCAAAGGATAAACTCTAAATTTATCCAAAGCTTTGGGCAGCGACTGTGTAGACGCCTACATCCAGTCCACACTGTACAGACCCGAGTCGCCATAGTGGACGAGGTGGAAAGTTATGGGTATTTTCTATTAGTTACATTGTGTGAAGAATATGGATTAGTCAAAAAGTGAAGGTGTGAATCTGCTCACACCTCTTCAACTCACCAACAGCACACTGATTTGTAATGTTTCCCCCCTCTCTGATGCATAGAAGACAATCTACGACTTTCACTCGCAAAGCACAGTGTTTACATGCTGGAACCACAACATAACACACACGTGGTCATATTTATTACCCAGTCTTAGTAAACTTCCGCTTTGTTGTAGCTCTGTCGCTCTTAGGGTAAGTTGCTTAGTCCGTTTGATCTTGGCGACAGATGCCTTGCTACCTCTCTTCTTTGCACTGTATTAGTTGCACACTGTTCCTCTTATTTTAAGGGTGATCTTTGAAGGTGTTGCACTCGCGACTGCTGCTGCTGCTGCTCACGGAGCAACTGCAACAACCGAGTGCCGGAGCAAGAAAAAGAGAAAAATAATAACACCGCAATCCCATAAACACCTCTGTTGCGGATGCATTTTTCTTCACCCGAAATGTGATGTTTTATTTTTCTCTTTTGCTCCATCTGTCTGTATACTGTACAGAGATTTGTCAACATGTATTTCCCGTGTACATGACATGTTCTATCATTATATCACTCAAACAGCTCAGAACTGTGTTTAATTCTGTAGCTTTGATAAACTGTGCCAAATCATAGAGACCATTTGTCATCCTCATCACTGTCATTCAGGTGTACCTGTCATTCTGAATGGACGTACCATAAGCAAAAAGAAAAAAGCATTGAAATCCATCCATTCCACAAGATTTCCTCTAAATTATGATAGTAATACTAACCACTTCTCTGTTGCTTTAGGCTTTGCATGGGCTTGTAAACCCTCCCTACAGTTTGAGTGGTTACAGATCGCACACACGTACAAAAACACTGGTGGAAATACGTAAGTGACTTTACAACGAATCTGACTGTGTAACAGAAGTATTATTTGTCTCTGTTTGTAATTAATGATATCAGTGGTATTACAGATGATGTAAACGCCATTTATTTATGTAAAAGAACAATGAGGTATCTCTGTCAGAGAAAGAGGTTTTATTGATTAATAAAGTTTTATCCTGCTTAATCATCAGCAGTGTTGACACGTTGTCCTTTTTTATCTGTAGTTTCTCTCGCTTCACAGCAACAAGGTTGTGGGTTCAAATATCTTTCTGTGTGGAGTTTGCTTGTTCTCTCTTTGTTTGAGTGGATTTCTTACGGGTCCTCCAGTTTCATTCACCAGTCCAAAAACATGCATGTTAGGTTAATTGCAGGCCCTAATTTGCCCCTAGTTGTGAGTATAAGTGTATCTGGTTGTCTGTCTCTCTGGAAAGTGGAACTAATGAATCACACATACTGTTTCATCGACTTATCACTCTAATTAACACGTATGTTTGTTTTTATGTTATTGAATTTTTACTCATAATTAAAAACAAGACAACTCATAACAAACTTTAAAATACTGATTCACGATATTAACTCATATGAAACATTATATATTGTTTTGCCAAGCTGACAGTTGTTCATATGAGGACTTGATACACTGTCGTAGGTGGAACAAAAGCTAATATTTTCCACAGCAAGCAAAAAACAAAACATGTCCACAAGATCCGAAGAGAATCACGGTGTGAAGCTGGAAAGTCTGAACACAGGAACACAAATGGACCAGCAATGGGAACACAGAAGATGCCCAATATATACCCCGCTGTCACTAAGTGAAGACAATTACAGACTCGGACACAGGTGAAACACATAAGGGCAGAGAACAGCTATCAGACATGAGGAGGGACATTAGGGATCCTGATACGAGAGATAGGTACAATCTCAAAATATCACAGGAACACTAAATGTGAATCATAACAAACAATTATTTAATTACAGAAAAACACAGAGCTTTTTTTTATGTCCTTTTGTTTACAATATTACACACATGATCCCATATTACTTATTGGGCAAGTTTAATCTACATGCACTTTGTGAAATTTTGTGGCTTAAAGCAATGCCCTTAGATGTCTTTTGGAAGGGGCTTTATGATTATGGCATTCGAACAAGCTAGTCTGTCTCACTTTCTGTGTGACAGTTGAGTTATTGTTCAAATCCGGGACTTCACAAGCTCTCCTATCTGAAGACTTGTCTTGTGATTCCGCGAAAGTAATGCTTTATCTCCTGTGTTCATGATGATTTTTATGGACATGGCGTTAAAACACTGCCAAAGTCTGGAGGGCATCATGTGAGGAGGACACATGAATTCCAGCTATGAGAAGGTGGGGAGTTAATTTGACAGATCATCTGTTCATCACATAGAGACAGACAACTCTCACATTTACATCTATAAACAATTTAGAGTCACCAATGGATATTTTTACGTGTGTGTGTATATATATATACATATATATATAAACATACATGTAATAATGTTATATAGTAATGTGCACATTTTTCTACTTTTCAACAAAAATAATACCTGGAACCATAAAATATGTTTATCCTTTAAATGATGGTAACAGAGTTTTTACACTTGCAAAAACAGTATCCAAGTTTGCATTTATGAAGTCTCATAAATTTAGAAATATAATTGTGTCAGAGAAGTGATTAAGCCCTTGACACGAATCAGGTGTGCTGCATCACCTCTCTGCCAATAAAGGAAGAGCAGCTCCGACACACAGTGTGGCAGTAGCGCAGGCCGCTGTCGGGTTCCCCCGCAGAAGTGCAGAGTCAGAGTTTCAATAAACCATATAATTATTAACTCAAATCACAAACTCACCAAGACAGACTCTTGCAGGCCTGTGCCTGTCAGGGCGGCTCCTCATTTATTGGCAGATCTTAAAAATGTTACAAGAATTAAAAGATTTCATACCAAAAAAGATTTCAAATGAACAATAGATTGTACTCATTCATTTACCTTTATATTAAGATATCATTTATTTTATCAAATCCCCTTTTCATATGCCTTTCTTCCTCACTTTGTTTAATGCATTTCCTTTATTTTTTTGTAAAATCCTTTTGTGTCTGAAAGGTGCTATGTAGATACATTTGCCTTGCCTTTATAGCTAATATATAAGAGTATTTTTGAAAAATATCTGATGTGTAAATTAAATACGAATTGGATGAAAATATTTATTTGCATATAATTTCCTGAAAGCTTCAGGGAACCGCTACAGAAGGACTAAGCAGGAACATGTGACTTTCGAACCCTGGGCTACAGACCCACGGTGTAGATGTTCTGTTACAACCCACCTCCCCACCTCTAACCAGTGGAAACCAAAGAATCAGACCTGAAGACGTCTTACTCTTGAGGCAGCTGGAAATAGCTTTGCTGGCACAAGGTATGTACACCTTTCTCCAAGAATCGACCTTTAAAGTGAAAATTACAACATCATATAAAATACTTAAGTTGTCTAGACAGAAGTTGAATACTAACTTTGCATAAAGCCACGTCCCTGGAGAAGTCGGCGCAGATGACAGTTGGATGTGGTGTCTCAGGGGAACAAACTGCAGCAGACTGAGTTTACAGCGCAAAACACCATAAAGCCTGTCATTGAAATGAGGATTTCATTGACAAGTCATTAATGGAGGTAATCGTGGAAATAAATTGTCACTCAGGATTATTCCTGTAAGGCTCTGTCTCATCTTTGGCTCAACGTCAAATGTAAATATATAAAATTATAATAGCACTAAACTGGAATAACAAATGTCAGTGGCAGAAGAGTAGACTGAAGTGTAATTAAAATGTGCATTGAAAGGTAAATTAATGGGTTCAGTTGAGTTTCTTAATTGTTTGAGAAGGCTTGCATAAAACTATTTTTTATAAACTAATCTTTATATATATTTGTGATAAGAGGAGGTGTTAAAAGTTTCCCACGTGTGAACCAAACTTGAACCCAACTCTTCATGTCATGAAGTGAGGGTGCACTTCCCACCAAAACTGGACCATATTACCACATACCTTTGTGATATTGCAGTTGTTTACTGGTTTGTCCTGCCAGGCTGCAATGTAGGGCAGTGGTTAGTATGTTTATTGGCTTTCGGTTTGCATGATCTCCCTGTACATGTGGGTACTCCCACCGTTTACACCCATGCAGTTTTTGAGGTTAATTGATGTCCCTAAGTTTATTGTCAGGTGTGAGGGTGAGTGAGTGCGATTGTCTGTTGACCTTCTCCAGTGAAAAGACCTTTATTGATGGATTGAAAATATTTATGATAATGTGTTTCCTTATTATTACCACAAGGTGGCAGCAAACCCCAGCACATTAGAGTCTCCATGCAGGCCCACTGATGACAGAGCTTTAATTCTTCACATAGTTCACGATCAGAAGTCATAAAAAATTTGTTGAAAAATGAAAATATAGTCAACTATGTTACATCTGTTGGATTTGTCTTGATCGTCCAGCTATTCCCTCGTTTCTTCAAGCTTCAAAAGATCATGAGAAAGGAAACAGCAGATTAATGTTGCAGAACACTCATGAGTTTTTACCAGAAATAAGCCATGAAATGTATTACAGTTCACTGGAAGTACTTCTTTTTGTTGACAATAAATCATTGTCTTCAGTCAGTTAGTTTAAGAACTGCATACTTTGTTTGCTAGGGTAAACAATCTCCTTTCTCATCCCTCTCGTGTTTTCCACAAAGGAAAATCATATTAAAAACATTTTGTTCATGGAAATCCTGGTAATGATTGGTTAAATAACAAAAAAAGTAACTGCATTATAAGGTCAATATTTTGTTTTTACTGCCACAGACTGTCAGGTTACACAGTCCAGGAATGTAAAGATTAATTTTATTGATGTCATAAATATATGACTCATACATGTTCTAGCACTACTGTGGAGTGGGGATGTAGACCGACCAGTAAACACAGAACTTTCCTTTACAGCTCAGCTCCTTCTTCGCCACAACAGCCTGGTACAGTGACTGCATTACTGCAGCCTGCACTGACTATATGGCCGATCTCATGATCCCGCCTTCCATCACTTGTGAGTAAGACCCTGAGATACTTGAGCTGATCCACCTGGGAAAGGTCTACTCCCCAGACCTGGACTACAACTGGAAGTCCATCTCCATGGCCTCAATGAATTCTTTTCATGTCGCAGACTTTGTTTCGGCAACATCTACTGCAGTGGCACTTTTAGCCTGTCGATAACTGTCTGCTGAGTTCGGGGTCCCCTGAGCCAACCAGGCTCTAAAGCTCTTCTTCAGCTTGACAGCTTGACACACCTGTGTCCACACATAGCTGCTTCCACATTCTCTCACTGACAAAAATCATTTATTCACAGAGAACTCACCCTTGAAACTGTTCCGAAGTATGAGAGGTTTTATGAGTAGTGTTTTCTTGTTTTTATTTCTTTTGAGTGTTCTGCTTGAGAGAAAGAAGCTTTGATTCCTGGTGAAGGTGTGACCACCTGTATCTCCTCTGCCTTCTGTTACAACTCACACAGCTCCTTCAAGCACCCAATTCAATTAAAAGTTCATGGTTCTGCATGCTTTGGTCAGTTATTGCAGCAAGAAGAGAACAAATTGTTAATGAATTTGTTGGAAAAAATGTAAAAGAAGGCAGACAAGGTAGGAGCGAGCTAGACTTAAACTACTAAATAAATTGCTCAAAGACATTGAAGGAAATCCACTAAGAAAACCACCACAGCCAGTCTTTTGTTTCCAAGTGATCCAGCAAATCAGATACACCTGGCAAACCTTCAGATGCTCAAATAGATAAAAAGAGACAAAGAAACACCCCCTCAGAGCCCAAAAGCCCTGAAGGGGTTGTAACATTCAGGACCTGACGTGCGTTTCGATTCTGACCACACTGGAGCTTTTGTCTGTTCATTTTTCCTACAGAACCAAAATGTTAAAAACACTGATATGATGTTTTTGTCTAGAAATACAGAGATCAGAGGCACCATTAACAGGGAGAAAAAAAGATGCTTCTGGTCATTTTGTAAACCTAATTATGTGAAAAGACTTGAGTCAAGTGGATAATAATTGTTCAGAAATGGGATTAATGGTGGTGTGGTACATTACTACTCTCATCTCATTATGAGAAGGTTTGGGCTCTTTTTGAGTGAAGTTTGTGTCTACTAACTGTGCTTGCCTCATAACTCAGCTATTCCATTCTTTGAACTCAAACAATACCCTCAATCCTGTTACTACTTTTTGTTGTTTCCATCCAAAACACGGCATTCCTGCTGTACACAAGATCCCTGGCTTTGTCCACTGGTGGATTTAGACTGCTCTGTTCTCGTTGAGTCAGGAGAGGAGCTATTTCTGACAGATAAGCAGCTCAGACATGAACTCCATGTGATCCAAAACAAATAGAAACATCAAATATCCTGATAAAACATCACTACAGGTCCAGACAAGAGTGTATTTTTTATGATAGTGACCAAATTGAATGACTGTGGTTGGGTTTTACCCATGGATGAGGAGGTGAGCTTTATTACAACTGCACCAGTGGTTCCTAAGCCTTTTGTAATTGCATTTAATTTTTACATCCAGCCCTACCAAACCCCTTTTTACTTGAGTCTGTGGCATGTCCCTAAAATATCTGATCATCAAAAAATGACAATGAGGCCATATGCTGACAAACATAGGTCTTTGTTTACTTGACATTTCAAGAAAAAAAATTATGTAGACTTCATGTTGGTTCACTCGTGGGTGCTGGTTTTTGAATGAAACCACACACACATGGGGGGGTCACTAAAGTTCTGACCTGAATTCGGAGGAACGCCATAAAGGCATGGTTGATTCATATTTAAGAACGCTTTAAGCTAACTAATTTTCTCACTTTTAATGTATTTTATATAATTTGTGTCCTGTTTTATTGCACTCATTTTATGTACAGCACTTTGTGATTTTTATCTGTGAAAAGTGCTTTATAAATAAATCTTACTCAATTACTTACTCATAGTTGAACCCATGAAAGCATGATTTATACATGCTGTACACAATTGATTGTTAGTGTCAGCAGTTATCCTGTTTTGGGTCTTGAATCTTTTCACTGTTAACATTTTTAACTGTGAAAGTTTTAAATATTCAAAAAACAAAACAAACAAAGTAAAAGGAGTAAAACTGTGTCTTCAATATAGAGATTAAAGGTGAAAAGTCATTACAAAACATATACTCCAATGGAGTTTAAATTCTTGAAAAACTCATATACAGTAACAACGTGCAGGTACTATAATATGTGGCTCCTCTTTTGTACAGTGACAGAGAGTTTCTAGTCTTGTACAGACGATTTAATCTCAAAATAGCTACACCCTATATATTGCAAAACAATACCTCTTCACAAAATATGCCTACAATTTATATACATGTTCCAACCTTTTGATCTGCATGTTTATTTCCAATCACTTTGTCTGTATGGCTCGGTTGCTCGAGCGGTCATCTCCCAATTGGAAGGTTGCTGGTTCAATTCCCATCTCTCCCTGCCTACATGCCGAAGTGTCCTTGGGCAAGGCACTGAACCCCCAAACTTCCTGTGTGCATGCAGTGTGAGAGTGAATAGTTGGTTGTGGTCAGAGGGACCAATCGCGCAGTATGGCAGCGTCGCTTCCGTCAGTCTGCCCCTGACATATGTAGCTTAGCATGGAGTGAATGCATATTGGAAAGTAATGTAAAGTGTCTTTGAGTACCCAGAAAAGTGATATATAAAATTATTAATTTTTCAATTTGTGAAAATTCCAGCTTAAAGCTTACTAAAGAATTACCATCGTGTATTTTTTTATTCGTCTGTGAAATAAATGCTTGATGCTTTAAATATAGATTATAAATAGATATATTCACAGATGTGATTTATAAAGTTAATAATTTTTCAATGATTTAGACATTTTTTGTGTGTTTTGTTATGTTTTTTAATCAAATGTAGGTTGTGATTTTTTCTATTCACAACCTGAGAGTGTTATTCAGGCAATGGAACAGTAATTGTCCTCAGAGCTACAGAACGTTTAACCTCAACTCCTGTTAAATAGATTTATTTGCACACTATAACAATTAAACGTGTTGCTGACAAAATTAGAAAAAAAGAAAAAAATCACCATGTTTTTTGTTCAAAAACGAATATTCCTTTTTAACGTTCTATTGCTGGTGGCGCGGTGAAGATGAATAGAAGTTTAATTCCATTGCTAATACCAGGCATTTGACTCAGGTTACCTTTTTAAAAATATGAACCTTCAGAAATTTCTCAGAGGAACAATATAAACATAATACTATCAATAATAGAATAGAAAATACTTTATTGATCACATTTTCAAAATTAGAATGTGCACCCTCATCCTTTTTCTTTCTCGTGGTGGATCTCGTATCATCATTATCTTTGACATCAAGCTGATTTCATGGGTTCAGTTTACTGCTTATCCTTTTCTACAGAGGTGACATTATACAGTTTCAGTTTCTCCATCTCACACTCATTCTTTCAGGAAACACAATGACCTAATTGCCCTGCTTTCTAGAGTCCCTTTCTAAAGTAACTGCCGACTTGTTTTTGTGTTTTCTGCTTTCTTTTGAACCATTTAGTCCAATCTACTCTGGTTAGCACACATGTCCATAAAAGCTGTTACAATTCTCTTCAAACAAAAACAAAAAAAAAAGCATGCCCTTGGCAGGCTTTGGTATTTCCAGATTCCCAAATGAAGTAGCAGCGATTATGCAAATGTCCCATCAATTTTGTAATGAAGTCTGTCAGCCAAGCTTACATAATCAAATGAGGTTGGATTTGAACACTGAACTCTTGATGATTGCCAAACATTAAAAGTGTAAAATTTGATGAGTCAACATGTGACAATGTATACTATTTTGCACAAACAAGCAAAAAGCAAATAACTCACAAAAAAATAGTATCTGACAAACCTTTTAAATGTAATAGAAAACCTATGCTCCCTCTATGCACCTCATTACGATGCTGCACAGGCTGGGTGGATTTATATCGTTTCCTGAATGATCTCAAAGCTCATTTTTGCTCAATAGAGCAAGAAATAACATGTTTTTTTTCCCACTTTTTTTTTCTGCACATAATGCAAAAAGTGCTCCATCAGTCTGAGTCAGAAGCTTTCACACGGTTCTAAAGTGGTGCTTAAATCATATGGACACTTGTAAATAATGTTAGTTTTGTTCTGTGATGGGAGTCCAGCAAGTCCATCAAGTGTTGGATTAAAAAATGCAGGTGAAGGGTGATGTTTGGCTGATTGGTCCTGTGCCTACCTGCTACAACCCACAGAATTTAAAACACATACACAGCATTAACTTATGCTGCATAATACAGAAGTATATACTTTTGTATATTAACAGATCAAAGCATTGCTGGGGAATCATGGTCTGTCAGCACCACACCACAGATTCTGGCACTCATGCATCCAATGAATAAGACATCAAAAAGCTCTTCAGAAAGTCTGATAATGGGCCAAGGTGTTCTGACAACATAGAAAACATACAGAGTAGATAACAGTGATCTAGGGTTTGTTTTTTCAGCAAAGTTGAGGCAAATCCAAAGTTTGTTTATCCTGTTAAGCTAATCAAATTAAACATGGATTCATTTCTAGAACAAGAAAATTCATAAAGCATTGAAAAATGTAAGTTGTGCTCTATGTTATAACAGTTTTGGAGACAAATGAAGGACACCTCTGCTTCCATTTGATGACGGGAATCACATCTTTGTGCCGTTGTCTCTTGCGGGTGGAGATACATTTCTAAAACTGCCTTTCTTTGTACTGAGTTTGCATGTCCTCCCTGTACATGTGTGGATTTTATAGGAATTCTCCTATGTTTTGCCCACGAGTGCGAAATTATCACAGCTTCAATCAGCATCAGCCCTCATTTGATACATTTTACAAATAAAGATGGATTCATGCATGAAAGGATCAATGTCACATGGCTTTGCAAGCAAAAATTCAGAGGTCATAAAAGTAGAAGGAAATAACTATATTAGGGTGTTGAAACAGTTTACATAGACATCAGAGCAGTATCTTTTCTATCAGCTTGTAGATCGTTTTCCACCGCAAATCTTCTCCATATTTAGAATTTTCTGTAAAACAATAAAGATTTTTTTTTTTTTTTAAACATCTAAATGGTCTTTTAAACAAAGATCCACTGCAACATCAGATGTCAGCAGAACATTTGGGGAAAACCTAAGGCCTTTAGAGATTTGCCTTTTCACATTTGTTAAGCATCTCTTACCCATGTAGCACCAACTAATTTGCATTTAAATTGCCAATACACTCTCACTGGACACTATTGTAAATGTAAGTATTGGAATTCATCTATAGCTGTTTGGATGGTCCAAGGTTGGGTTCAGTGCACACATTTACATGCATTTTAAATGAGATAAAGTTATTTCATCACCACCAGATCTAGTCTGCATAGGTTAGCTGGCACTTTTTATTAAAAAAATAAAATAAAATAAGGGTTTAAAATGTTGCAGGGACACTTCAGCACATCCAATGATGAAAATTGGACTGCATTGTCCGAGGCAATGTGTGATGATTCAGTCCACCACATGAGCCTCGGTGGCCCATATGCTCCACACTTTAGTTGAATGACTTTTGAACTATTGTGAAAAAAAGACCTTGATAACATAAAGACATACTGTCGCTCTTTAGAATACTTTTTACACACACAAATGTCAAAAGGGCTGACCTTAGTGTTAAAATATAAGTATTAATGTGAATACAATAAGCAGCTCTACAATAGACAGATTTTTTCAATCAACATTGTGGATTTAAATCATTTTCCTGAGGTAGATGAGGATTTATGAAAGAAACTCAGTTTTGATCAAAGGAATGCTCCACATCACTATCAGAGACCACAAAGAGGGTGACATATATTTTTGAAGACCCTCATGTGTTCCAAAGGTAGCTGCAGCAATTCGTATGTTGTTTCCCTTATTTACCAGAGATGATTTAATATATACATTGTGGTTAGTATATGGAGCTATATGGAAACATGGTCACAGGATTTGTACAAAAAGTTTTTAATTGCAAATGTTGTCTAACCCACCTAAATATGGATTAAATTAGTTTTTTTAATTAATATCTGATCATTATTTCTTTTCATTTATGTTTACAGTATACTGTATGTACTGTGAGTTTTATATTGAAAAACCGGGAGTTTGTTTTGGTGAAACCGGAAGTAGTGTGCTAAACTATTTGAGGTAGATTAATCACCCTAATTCACAGACAGCTGTTCTCAGGCGAGAGTGAAAAAACAACAGAAAAAGGTATAAAAACACATTGTCTTGCACCAAAATGAAGAAATGACTTTGTTAGTGATATATAAACTAAAAATCTTGTTTTAGGGGTTGGAGAACCGAGGAAGAAGCACTGTTATTTGTCTCGGCTTCTCCTGATGAAAACTCCCTTCTTGGTAAGCTAGGTGTGTATGCTATCTGTGTAAAATACTTTTTTTTTTGTAAACAATCATGTAAATTAAGTTTTATTTACATACATAGGGGGAAATATCGTTTTTTCTGTGTGTTTTTAATCCAGGTACAGGTAAATGTAGCCTGAGATGAATTAGGAAAGAGTTCCACTAAATTAGTCCAAGTGGCAAAACTAACCCTGCACTTTGAACATATTGTGAGGAGATTAATCATATCATTCATGGACCTCGTGTTACAAATTAATTCAATATTTATTTAGTTTCCTCAGATTTAACAGCGTTTTAAAGCAGGGGTCCCCAACCACCAGCCTCAGGATCAGTACCGGTCCATAGATCATTTTGTATAGTAGAGGGTGACTTGTGCTCCTCGGAGCCTGTTGAAAACCAGACACACTCCTGCAGTGAGATGCATTTACAGAGGTCTGAATGTGCCGAATTGATTTGTCAGTATCTGAGATTTTACTGAGTGTTTACCACAGCCACTGACCATACGGTCCACTTAGGATCAACTTTACTCTGCGCTTTTCCCAAAAGGTATTTTGCGTTCCAAATCACCTACAAATTGGGTAGACAGGTGAAGTACCAAAATTAATGAAGTCATCCTGTAATTGGCAGGTCATTGTTTTGGAGAGAACGACAAGGAAGAACCTTAAACAATTAGAGGTGTGATTAAAAAAAAAAAAATCACGACAAAACAAAGTAACAGAAAAATGAATGAAAAGTTCACAACACAGTATGTTTAACGTCTGAGTGAACATTTGAGACATGTCAGACTAATGCTGCGTCCTTTAATGGCTTCAATAAGAGGAAATGATTAGACGAGAACATTATTGGCGCTAAAAGGAAAGGTTTTCTTTTCATCTCATTTGGTATTATTTTCAGAGAAAATTCTGCTTCACCAGTGTGACTAGTTTTTGTTTTGTCTTATTTGTTTCTCAAATCATCATCTCCTCCCTCCCCCATCCTCCAAATGCTTTAAATCTTCTTCTCATCTCCTTAACCAGTTTCTTTGAGGCTCTATTCATGCAAACTTCATTAAATGTCTGAAATGCTATTATCCAAATTCAAAAGATAAATCAGCTTATGAGCTGTTTTTCTTTATTTTCTTTTTTTTTTTTTCAAAATGTTGTATGTAAGTAACGTGCCAATAATATTTTTGCTGTTTTGAAGAGCCAAAAGAGAGCATGCTTCAGCCACATTAGCCAAACGGTTTTGTACTTTAACAGTAACTGTGTAACAAGATTGCTTAAATTTTTTACTTTGGTTGCCAGAGCAATCGACAAAGGTTTTAGTTACTTTTTATTGAGAAATGGCCATATTTGGCAACATCTGCAACTTCCCAGTAACTATAAATTTAACACATATAGCTTTACTAAAGTGACATTACCTTGTCACTGGAAGTCTTAACATTAAAATCAGAACAACTCAAATGTTCCCTGCAAATCTGTGTAGGAGCTGGAGAAGGTTTTCCTCCACTCTTTAATTTGGGGTTGATAAAATCAGACCGTCTGTTGTACTGATACCATTGGATTTGAGGTATAAAGACGGGATGAATGGATGAAAGAAGAAACCAGCTTGAAAGAAAGCAAACTCAGCAGCCTCCATCAAACTAAACTCATGAAATATGGTTAAAATGTTGAGTTTACCTCAGTGTAATGTGGCGTCTTATACTTTGTGTTGTTAATGCATTTTGTTGTTGAGTGTTAGGTAAAGCCTGGCTGGCTCTTTGCGAAGCTGCAGTCATTTTTAATTCCTGTCTCTATCAAGCAGCAGTGTGATGGGAATATTCTCAGCCATGAAGCACGACGTCACTATTCACGGAGCAGGAGCAGGAGCAGGAAAGGAGTTTTGATATTTGACAAATTGCAATTACTTCCACCCCACTTTTCACTGCAGGTAATAGTTTCTCCCTTCATGCAAAACTTAATTTGTGAACTCAGAAGTGATGTGACTGCTTTAAAGCTCCTTCTTGAGGATTCTTCCCATGAAGCATTATGAATTTTCAGCATATACATCTTATTTTCTTGTTTTCTGTTTGAAAGCAAAGTTCCCCTTGGCTTCTTCCAAAGATGCTATCAAGATATATAAACAGTCAGATGAGACACTCATGCACCTTGATTACTGAGTTCAGCTTGTTTTATATCTTGAGTGAGCAATTAAATCTCCCATCAGCGCAAAGGGCTGCCATCGCGGGACATTTCAGCTGACTTTGCTCTCTTCTGTAATAGCGGGCTATATTGAGCTCAGCTGTGGGATGTCTCTTGGAACTAGGGAGTTGTGAATTACACACTTTCCACTACATGTTTGCAGAAGCTGGTTTTAACCAGAGAGACTGAACAATTCCTGAGACGTTGAGGGACAGAGAGGGAACTGACAGATTTGAAAAATGGTGTGAGGCAAGACAAGGCAAGGGGAATGTATTTATCGAGCACTATTCACAAGGAAAATCACAGTGCTTTAAAAAGAAATAACAGAAAAGAAATAGATAGCAAAGGAACGTATAGGCAACCGGCATTTGATTGCTATTACCAAATTTTACATGAAGTTGGAAAACCCTTTTTTTTTTTACTGTGCTGGAGAACCCACCTTAAGCAATCTTGTTGCTATCTTTGAAATTTGTGTCATTTTGGTAAAATACTATCCCTGACCAACATTGTCATTTTATATCTGTGAGCTTTACAAGGCAAACACAAATCCCTTGTGATTTTCCACAAACTAAACATGTTACGTTAAGTTTGACTGTAGCAAATAAGCTTTTCGTTTTCTATATCTTGGTTAAAATAAATTTGAATTGAGCATTAATGTTTTCTTATCAATTTTCTATGAGGCAGTACTTTTGGTGAGTAGTGAAGAAGGTAAAGATGTGTAAATGTACACCCATGAGCATTGAGTTCCAGAATTCACACATCTGCTTTAGTTCTGCTTTCCTTCACTCTGTCAACCATTTCTATACAATCTCATTTTCCTCTGGCAGCTGTGCCCAGAGTTTGCAACCACAACATTGTGGGGCTTTCAATTTTTTTTAAAACATGTGCAGCTATTTCCACAGTAACATCAAATGGCCAATCAGCACTTTCATTAATTCTTCTATACCCCGAGTTAAGA
>OMNM01000476.1:0-19921 GCA_900302745.1 Parablennius parvicornis
CTCGTAGTAGACCAGGTCGCGCTCGGTGGGGTGCTTGAAGAAGGCGTACTTGACTCGTAGGGTCTCCACCCAGCCCCGGGACTCGCGGTGCTTCTCCACCACCATCTCCGAGGCGCTGTCGTACTTGTCCTTCAGGTAGTCGCCCAGCATGCGGAAGTCTGGCTGCGCCCACCAGCACGTCTTCACCTCGCAGCTTCCGGAGAGGCCGTGGCATTTACAGCGAAGGTGCATGTGGTCCAGGATGGTCTGAGAAAACACAGAACCAAAAGTCAACTTGTAGCTGGACAGAAGAGGACATGACCAGAAAACTCAGGACGTGTGAAAGTCTGTGAGAATTTTAGAAATTTGTTCTCGCTCCCCGGGCTGCGAGAGCAGAATGGTGCCATTGTTTTCTGGTGATCGTGGTTTGGTTGTTCCTGCTGCTCATTCTGGGCAAAACTTTTCTTTGTGTACTTTTTGTTTAACCACAACTATTTGTGGTTGAAGCAGAAAATCGTCTGCAAAAAACTTGTGAAGTATGAAACGTTTTTTCCAGAACACGTCAATACAACAAATTACTGTTTACATATGTAACGTTAACGTCTGAATGTTTTCCTAACCGAGCTGTATTGATATCATATTTGTTTGTTGTAACAGTACTCCTGGGTAGCAAATCTAATACAGCCATTTTACGTTTTGCCACATTTTTAAGGAACATGCATTTGTGGGATGAGCAGCATCCTGACGATTTGAGTCCGGGTCCCCGAAAAGTAAAGGCTGAGATTTAATCCAACCAAAATTAATCTTGTAGTCATACACAAAAGTGAATGTTCAGTTGGTTCAGTCTGGGTTGTATCGATCAACAAAGGTGTGATGGTTCATTGTCCATTGTGTAGTTATGAGTCGTGCCTGTGTGTGGGATAGGGTGGAGGAAAGTAGTCCGGGCGTCTTGTAAAGGGGCTCATCCTGCCACACACGGAAGACCTCTGCTTCAAAGCATCACTCCACGAAGAATGAAAATTCGGAGTGTGAATCCTCGCTGTTACTCGCAGCACCGGCTCGGATTCGGAGCAGATTTCATCGACACTCCAGACCATGGCAGAGCATAAAGTGAAAACGTCCACAGAAACTTCCCCACATTTGCTCAGCAGTCTCCACGTAGCCAATAAATCCCTTAATACGCTTCTTTTTGGCAGAGCTTCAGAGCGAGGCGGGGTGAGTCTGCCTCAAGCTGTTGTCCTCTGAAAAGACGCAAGCTACAAATTTTTCAGAGCCACTTTTTCAAGCCCACAGGCTGTTCAAGTCTGATCATCAGAGGCTTCATTTGGGAAGGAGGATTCCTTTAAAGTGCATTAACTAAAACGCTCTGCTCTGACTCTGCTATCTGAGCCTGGTGCTTCGGGATCCGTCATCACCGAGCGATCAGTTTAGAGCAATTTTACGGTCAGAAATGTATTGGGAATGCGGCGATTCAGACGAAACAAAACCACCAACAAGTTGCAGAGCGGGCCAAGACAAACAATACGCCAGTGGCTGCAGCTTTATTGAAGTGTCAGGCAGCTGTGGAGTACAGAGGCCCGGCGCTGCGGCTGATTTCCTCTGAAGTCGCTGGCTCACACGGTGACTGTGCAGCCGCGGGGCATATTTTACCTTTGTGTTTTGATTTTTGTTGTGCTTTAATTCGACAGCTATATTTAGCTGCAGAATTCCCCCAGCTGCGGCGGAAGACAGGTGGCCGTGGCACCTCTGGGTGAGGATGAGGAGGGGGGGGGGAGTGCATCGGTGACATCACACTTTGAGCTTGTCATGCCAACATCAAGTCACGGGCCCCTCGGGGTAAATAAGGAAGCGTGAGAGGGCCAGGTGGAGAGGGCCGGGATCGTCCTGACAGGGCCGCCGTTCACTGCTCCTGTGGTCGCTCTGACTGCTCCTGTGTGCACATCAAAGGCCTGTCTTGTTGCCGTGTGGTCCCGTCTATTTGCCCCTCAGCGAGCAGCCGAGAGCCTGTTTTCCCCCAGCAGTGACAGCCGGCCCTGATGTTTTAAGTCGGAGCTGATTTCCCTCTCTTCCCCCTCAGCTCACTCCGGTTATTTGACTGTCGGGGGATTTTTCTGTCTTGCACGGGGACGCGAGGCATGAAAGGCGAGGTGTGTGGGGGCAAAAGGCGGGCAGAAGAGAGCTGCTTCAGATGAGTAATTAACCAGTCATTCAAAGTCAAGTGCTCATTTTGAGGTGGAAACCCAGAAATGTGCGGACAAGTCGAATCCCAACGATTATTAATGCCTAACAGTGATGCTTCTTGATCAAATCTGATGCCTTTGCAATACAAGTCAGGTCATTGTCTATTGTTGACTGCACCTCCTGATTTGAATTATAGTATTTGTGCTGAGTGTGTCCAATCGATGTGATGTATTGCAATGATTGGGTCTGAAAACAGAACGTCTATCTGTCTGTACTATACATCGACAGCAGATCGTCTCAAGGCTGGGTTATACTTTTCTGTCGAGATAATCCAAATGGCTGCCCATTCGCTCGGCGCCGTCGTGGACCTTTCCAAGTTCTGCTTCAGTAATTTCAGTGCCATGATGCTCGAGGGCATCCATCGCATCAAACTCATTGGTAGAGTGTTTACTTTCCGGTATGAGATGGCGTGTTGTGGCACACTTGGACAGTGATTGAAGATTTGTGATTTAACTTAAATGCGATTTGTTATGAATAAACAGCCAACTGGTTCCAGTATTTAAGTATTTCCAACGGAAAAGAGGTTCAGATGTGGTTCAAATTACTTTATTTTACCAAACTCTATGAAGTCAATGATGCTGTCATTTAAGATGTTGGCTTGGCTTATAAATGTTTTCTCTAATACTTGTAAGTTGTGAGATGAGGTCTTCATAGATCTGAAGATGGATGGAAATCTTTGGAATTTGAAATTGGAGTGAACATGTCAAAGTGGTTGTTGTGTCTGTGGCAGGATGCATTATCCTGCAGAAAGAGGCCATAAGGCTTACATAAGAGCGTTCCCTAGTCGAATACAATGCTTATGTAAGCGTTTAATGGCAGGACTCAAAGTTTGCCCTAGACTCCTCTAATACGGCTGTTTGTCATAATACAGTGTCATGTTTTCTCCAGGTATGTGATGTGAAGCCAAATGATTTATCAAATAAGACCAGTTTCTTCCTTTGCTCTCTGTTCTCGTGTTGATACTCATGTTGAAGCTTTCAGCAGGAGACAAATCTGTGTCTCTGCAGCCTTTAGACAAAAAAAAACCTGTGATGAACTCTGTGTTGTGACACTTTCTGTCATAAACATCTGCAGAGAATTGAGTTGCAGTAGCTCCTCTGTTGAATCCGACCCCACAGGCTGGCCTTCACTCCCCACCTGCATCAATGAGCTCTGACTGTTCTGATAGATATTGACCCAAAAGAGCTGCAACGACCTAATTTGTACCGTTTGAGGTCAAAATGTTCACTTGCTGCCGAGATCGAAAATATATACTGCATCATTCACTTAACTTGTTTGTGGTTATAATATCATGGCGGATGGGTGTATTTTTAGTTTCCTCCCACCATATGTATTTACCGTGCGTCCAGCTTCGTTGTTGTGCCGATTCATCGCTGAGCGAGCGTCCGGACGGTTCTCCCTGGCGTCTGCAAACTCCCTGGACACCAGCACACCGAACTCTGCATCCTCGCTGCAGCCGCCCCACTTCCAGCCCTCCCCCGGGGGTCCCTTATGGTGGGAGTCGCAGCCGCACATGGTGGACGTGCCCTCGGCGCAGGAGCGCGTCACTGCAAACGCGACGCCTGCTGAAGCGATAGCGTGAACGAACGCCGACTCTCTGGTTGCTGAAAGAGACAGACGAAGACGAGACGGATAAACAGAGAAGAAGAGTTTGAGGGAAGAGAGTGTCAGTCTTGTGTGGAGCAGGGATAAGACGATCCTGGCTGCTGCCAACATCCAGACAGATGTATTGAAAGGGATACCTGCAGGCAACAACCTTTTAACGCCACATTTCGTCTTTCAGAAAGCACATATGTGTAAAGGTATTTGCCACCGTAAAAAAAAAAAAAGCAGAGTACGGAATATCACTTTGACATCCCTCCAGGTTATTTTACGATATTTGGTTTACAGTGTTTACTGCCCGGTCGTCACCAGTGGAGGAGCTGAAAAGAGTCCCTGCAGTGACATCAGCCCATTGTGGTTGTGTCAAGAGGACCTAACGCTCAGTGGGATCTCAGTGACCTCCTGTCATCCCTGAGGTGTGCTGCTTTGCATCTGGATTGTGTTTCAGGAATGTTGTTAACCCCCTCCCTATCCAACACCCGCCCCCCACCCTCATACCATCCCTGTTTAAGGCCCTCTGGTGATACCTGGCAGTGTGTCGGCCTGTTCCTTTTTTACGCTGAGGGATGGAGTTACACCTTCTTTGAAGGCAACAGCTTATTATGTAACCAGACACCATTGTTTCACAATCACAGCACACTTACCGTGGCTCACCCATTACACACCACCAGCTCGGGTATAGAAACAGTGGCCTGCAAAAGTCGCCGTACCCCTTGAACTTTTCCATATTTTGTCACATTACAACCACAAATGTAAACGTATTTGATTGGGATTTCATGAAAAAGACCAATGCAATTTGAAGTGGAAGGAAAATGAAAGAGGGTTTTAAATTATTTATTTTTGCCGACAAAAGACTGAAAAGTCTTTCTCCCTTGAGACTGTACATTGTAGATCCTCTTTTAGCTACAACAATGGTCTTTTGGGGTGTGTCTCTGCCAGTCCTGTGCATCTACAGACAGACATTTGTGACTATTCTTTTCAAAATAGTTCAAGCTCAGTCAGATTGGATGGAGAGCGTCTGTGAACAACAGTCTTCAAGTGTTGCCAGAGATGTTCAGTTGGATGAAGATCTGGACTTTAACTGGTCCATAACAAATGAACATGCTTTGATCTAAACGTTTTCATTGTAGCTCTGCTGGATAATTCAGGTCGATGTCCTGCTGGAAGGTGAACTTCTGCAATTTTTTTACACAGGTCCCAAAGTGAGGAAATTCTAAAATGCCTACTCAGGTTTCACGATCCACAATGTCATCTAATAACCATCACAATCATGGACTACATGCTCTATTCGAGCTCCAGAAGCTACTGAGGCTAGCAGGAGAAGGAGCATGGCCTAGCCATAGATCTATGTAACTCCAAGTTATTTGAGCAGGAGTAAACTTCTAAATTTCTATACGCTTCCTGTCTTCTTCTGCGATTTTTGGTGTATGTAGTGAGTCACAGCGCCCCTAAAGGCCTGGCATATGTACTACATGCCCTTCAGCATTGTGTTGAGCTGTGTTCATAATGAGGGATATTTTTTTTTGAGAACGCAGAGGACAAACAAAAATAATTTTGGCTCAACTGGACTTGGCCTCAGTCTCAAGTGTTTTAGCAGACTCTGACAGCTTCTCCTCCAACAGTGTCTTGTGTTTGTCTCCAACCATCTTCCATCAACTCTGAGCAGCCTCCCTGACCCAAATGATGAAAAGCAGCCCCTCAGAATGATGTTGCCTCCGCCATGCTTCAGAGTGAGGATGGTCTGTTCAGGGTGCAGCGCTAGTTTTCATTCAGTGTTGGTGTCCTCTGACCAGAACTCCTTCCTCCATGTTTGATGTGTCTCCAACAGGCTTGTGTCAAACTGAAGATGGTACTTCTTCTGGTTTTGTTTCAAAAAAGTTTTTCTTCTTGTGTGATTTGTGGAGGTCAGACTTATAGTTGTCCCGTGGACAGATTGTGGATCTCAGCAGCTCCTCCAGAGTTACCATTGAAAACCATGTTTCATTTTCCTTCTTCACATTATGTTCATCTATCTAATAAAATCCCAATAGCAAATCATTCACATTTGTATTTATAATGTGACAAAATGTGTAAAAGTTCAAGGGGTATCAATACTTTTGCATCCCACAGAATACAAAGAGCACACTCACGAGTGTTGGGATGAGTCTTACAGGAGCTTCTTCCAGTCTGAGTTTCTGCTGTACAAAACTGTGTGATCAGAGCTTTCATATTTGTATGAGCATAATCATAGAATAAGACGTATATTTTGCAGACCACAGTGGCTACCGAAGCCAGAAATTCCTTGGTGAATCAACTGCCAGGGAGGCTTTCAAGGCCCAATCAGACCACTTTACAAGCCACTGACAGAGTTTACTCATGTTTGGCTGGAGCGCAGCCATATTCTCCAGCCCTCAATGGGACTGCAAGCAAAGTTACACAACAAAAACACCTTTTCATGTCGGGTGTTTGTCGTCTGTCGTGCTAATTTGATGCCACACATATCTGTGTTGAAACAGTTTTGTTTGTGATGTTTCGAGAGAATACATGCTTATAATTTACAGGGTGAAGATCAGAAGGCTTTTGTTGAGAACCTGATCAGTTTTGTTTACTCTTTTAAAAAAAATTAGTCCTTGTAAGTCTATAAAAGTGTTTTAGTCTTTTTCATCTAAATCCCCCATAAGCACTGACATCATTCAATGACATTCAGTCCTCAGGTTGGGCATCCCTGCTTGCCCTGGCAAGCCGAGCCGGGCCCTTCGAATCAGGGGCCTGTGAGCTCTGGGCCCCTGGAGCTCTGGCTGTTAGCCAAGGCTAGCGCTGCTCCTGCTACCTGCTGGGCCCATCAATCCGCCTTTGTTTCCCTTGTGTCACACTGTATTATCCACACAAAGGGCCCAGCAACTCGCGCCCCCACAGCTCCGCTCTGCCCGGAGCTGGCATTCCCTAAACTCCCGAACTCCCCCCTTCGTCTTCTCCCTCTAGCCACCCCTCCGCCAACACCCTGAGCTGAAATCCCATACACCACCACCCACTGCAGCACCTCCACCCCCCACTTCCTCCAGGCATCCACCAATGGCACCACCAAGGCCAACATGCAGCTTAAAGGTGGCTAGAGGCTGGTGGTTGGTAGCTCTCCCTTCCCTGAGTCCAGCTTTTCCATTCATCACTCCCAAAGTGACACACTCGTCTTCCTTCCCTCCTTCCCTCAGTCCTTCCTTTGCTTGACTATCCCAAAGTGCACACCCGGGCTAGGTTGGGAGAGATCCCCTTTCAGCCAGTTTTCATGACAGAGTCAAAAGGGCGTGTGAATGGGGCGTCCGTGGGAGCTGGACTGTGTGAGGCGCGCACTGGTCTTCATGCACAGTAGGGGTTGAGCGGAGCCCCCCGGCCCTTTTCTATTGCCTGTAATCTCATTTGGCCTCCCCTCTCCCTTTTATTTGACTGAGGAGCTTGAACTGCTCACACTGCCCATTTCTGCCCAGATTCCTTCCCCTCTGACACACAGGCTAATTCATTTCCAATCAGCAGCCTCGCACACAACACAGAATCTTCTACCTTTATAATTAGGGCCCGCAAAGCCTTAAGCAGGACACCTGTGCCTATTGTTTCCCTCTCTCAGGTTTAGTGGGGTCGCTTGAATGACACAGTTAAGTGCGGGGACTATCGTACATTTAGCATTCTGCGTGTGAAGCGCCTGATGGATGCCTCCAGTATATCAGCTGCACTTGTCAGGTTTTGTTGATAGATTTACAGCACTGACCCTCTTTCATGTATAAGAGTGTAAACATAGTTGGCAAAACCAAACAAAAAGAGAGAGAAAGAGCCATTGCCTCTGAAGACAAATGTGATATTGAAGGAAAAGATGGATGGAAGTTGAATAATGTGTCAGTGCTTGTCGCTGCACTCATTTCTCACTGCAGCCAGGAAAGGTGTATATTATTGTAATTGCCCTAGTTAGTCGTTTGTCAGCAAAAGCCCAGAGAACAGGCAGTGCTGAGCCTGAGGGCGGAAACTGTTTAACGCTAAGTTTTGCAACAGCTTGCACTACCCTTTGCTATACAGACTACTGTTTACTCGGGTTTTGCCTCTTTTGATCATTTGTTTTTAATACTCTGTGGGTTAAGTAAATATATCTTCAACCAGACAGATGTAAGACATGGCCAAAAGTTTATCAAATATGAAATGTACCTTTGTCTAGCACGGGTCCAAAGATGGCCAGGTTGTCTTTGATGGTAGTGCAATTCCATCGCCGGCCCCTGAACTGGTGCTGGCACTCCTGGATCCCCAGTTTGACACCTTCAGCAACACTGGGCATGATCTCAATGTAGTTGCGACAGAAGCGCAGCTGCTTGGGCACCAGGCCGGGAATAGAGCCGCACAAGATGGGTTGGGAGCCCAGAGATGAGTACTGCTGCCCCAGGGCCAGGGACCTGTGTGACAGAGAGAGAGAAGGCATTAGTAACAGAGTTCTGGATTACAAATATGTAATTAGAAAGTTCATATTTTCCTCCCCAAAGTTTTAATACAAAAGCACAATTTTGACAAATATCATCCGTTGCATTCACACACCAATAGAAGCAGATTGGGGTTCACTGACTTGTTCAAAGACAGTTTGGCACGTCTACAGAGGAACAATAAAAATTGAACTTCCAACCTTATCATTTGGAGTTGACTCACTTTACCAACTGAGTCATAGCCACTCCTTAAAGTTGTGACATCAACCGAATACACAATTATATTGACAATTAGTGTTTGTAGTTACTGTGCATTCATATTTGTTGTCAATATGTATCAAAATGTGGCCAATTTTCAAAAAGTTGGGTGAAGTCTTTAAAAGCTGCATGTCTGACTTTTGGAAACCGAATTTACTTTCCAAAAAGGTAATGTAGCATAGTACCAATTATCAAATTGCACAATACTGTCAAACAGGGTTGGTTCAGGTTTTATAATATTTTACACCAACAGCTTCTCCAACAGTCATCTGGCATATTATTGTTCCTGGTAAGTAGTAATTTCTGTTTGAATGCTATATTGTCCAATGTTTTTCACATTTCAGTATATGCTCGAACTGAAAACTGCTTTTGGGATCCAGACACAATAAAAAGCATAACTCCTCTTGATCAAGTTAGAGGCTTTCCGTTGGAACTCTGCCAAGTCTTTGTGTGTAATCTGCAACTGTTGTCACACTAATGGTTTCACAGTGAAGTTTACATTATGATTTGACTTGCCTACACCAATGCCAAATTCAGCAATGAAAATGTGTGTTTCAACAAAACAATAAATAGATTCATCCTCTGTAATGTTCTCAGAAGAAAAGCGTACTCCAGACACATGGGGCCGCACACTTTCAGGATCACTGGGTTTGGGTTAGCAGATTATTTAAAATCATTTTAAACTTAAGACAATAAGTGATTGGATTGGAGAAGTGAGACTATACTGAATTATTTGCTCTCAGTGAATCGATAAGAACGATATTGATGTGCCAGGAAGCGCTCACCAGTGAAGCACATCCGACTCTACAAGAGTTCACCTCTGCATTCATTAATCTCATGTTTTACTGTGAGCGTAACCATGTGACAGTACTGTGATTCACAACAGTGTCTTCTATTGACTTATCCAGTTAATGTTGTTTGTGCTAACAGGACCTGTTTATTTTGTCTTTTTCCACAAGGAGAAGGTGGCTAATCGGCGCTCTTCAGGGCAGGGATACAGGCCATTAGTACTGACTTCTCAAAGTGTTCTCACTTGTGAGCATACACAGATCTGCTGATTTAACAGATAACACACAAGAACCTGTCTGCTTCACTTGGGAAAAGCCCCCTCATACAGTTTGAAATAAATGAAAACATCTGCCTTCACAGGTCCATCATTAATTTGTGGTTTCCCGCTGGAGATGATGTTTTAAGAACGATTGTGTATTCAACCGTTGATGGATAAAAGTGGCATGTGTGAAGCCGTGTGCCTCGCCAGTCGGCATCGTGCAGATGTGCCTAAGCAGGGATTAATGACTACAACAAGACAGCCAAGATCAGCTTGTGATGCCAGAAACCATTATAGTTTCACTCAGGTAATTAATTTTAATTGCTTTCTATTCCTCATGAAATAAAAGTGAGAGAAAACATGTTTGCCATGCCCGTGTTTTAACATGCTTTTTGTGACGACAAGCTCAAACAAAACTGTGAAACTTCTTCCAGAAGTTCATGCGTTTACAGACGGGTGCCAGACTCACATTTCTTGTTTATTAAATTTTGAGCTTACAGAATATATCACCTGAGGTAAAATATCTCTGATCAGGGTTGCTTGAATATTTTTCCAGTGTGTATCTTTGATTTGAGGTTTCACAAGTGGGAATTTGCTCTATGGAGGGAGAAGCTTCGCCGGAGCTGCGCAGACCTTCTATCCAGCTCTTGGCTCAGTCTTGGTGGACAACATGGCGCTGGAGGCCATGAGGGGATCACAGGGGAACAATTGACGCTGATCAGATCAGAGCGCCACTCAGGATGACCTCAGGACTCCCGCAGGGCGCAACCCAATCATAGCAGCCACTGACTCTGACAGATGAGTGCGGCGCGGCGCCCCACCCCAACACAAAAGTCAAGCCATTGAAGTCACAGGGGAGAAAAAAATCCCCCCATCAGACAGGTTCACAGCTCATATGCGCTTTTTTGCTTCATGCTTCCACCAAAACCCTGCCCCCACCGCTCAAACCACTCTATACTGTTTTTGATCTAATGTGAGCGCTGTGGTAGCAGGTATCAAAGTTTGCCCACGGAACTGAGGGAGTGAGACACGAGGTTGTGTTTTTTTTTCCTTCTACAGCTGGTCCAATACAACATGATGATCCCATAATCAGCCGTGAGCCACTTGTGTTGGCATAAGATTTCAGTCTGACACTGATACACAACAAACAGTTCTTATGTTTCAGCAGGAAACCTTGTCTCAAAGGCTAGGCTACAACTATCAAACATCAAGCACAAGGATAAAAGTAGCTTTTATTAGTAAGTCCAACTGAGCAGCTTAAAGTGGAAATTGTGTTTTTCCCAGTTGTATTTTCCCATGCAGAGATTGTAATTCAACAGAGCCCATCTATCTCCATTCATGTTCTTGTTTTGAGTCTATCCAAGCTGAGGCAGCCACATTAGCTCATCTGCCTGTCCCAATCCCACCAACATCCCTGAGTTCAAGTGTTGCTGACTTCACTCTGTCTGGTGACTGAGTGACTAAGGACTTTAATTACACTGTCTGCGAGGTTGGTTACTGCCCATTAATCTCTCAGTCATGGGATGGACCCGAGCGGATGATGCCCTGCACACAGAGACAGTAGTTGAGTGTTGGTGTCACATGCTCCCCGACAACATCAGTCAGTCCGGACCCCACCAGCTCAACTGAGAGGTCTCTGGAGTCAGAACACGATGACAAACTTTGGAACATTTGGGTTGCCATTCAAGGCATCTCTGACAACACAGGCTTAGCCAGAGAATTCAAGATTTCTGATGGAAACAATTAGCTAACCACATGGAACTTTGTGGTGGACATAAGCATGTTTAGAGTGCAGGCTGTGGATATGCCACCCTATTTGTCTTTGTTTGCAAATGATGTGCCTGACTTGGTCCATATGAACAGATCAGATGAAAGGGATGTCTTTTTTTTTGTGTGTGCTAGGTGCTAATGAGCGTCTTAACCCTGAAGGGTTGTGGGGAGCATTGTGCAAACAGATACATACGCGTGCATGCAGACCACATGTATGCCACGCTGATCCCGTATGCTCTGCATCACTTCTCGGAAGCTACGAGCAACGT
This sequence comes from Parablennius parvicornis, assembly GCA_900302745.1. Classification (NCBI taxonomy): domain Eukaryota; kingdom Metazoa; phylum Chordata; class Actinopteri; order Blenniiformes; family Blenniidae; genus Parablennius; species Parablennius parvicornis. The sequence continues at coordinate 11,601 of OMNM01000476.1, forward strand.
GTCTCAACCGAATGAGGGAGCAGCAGACGCAGAGACCTCCAGAGAGGCAGAATGCTGGGGGAATCTGCTGCCGGGTACAAGACACGCACGCACGCAGCCGAGCAGCAGCGAACTGCAGGGCTTGGCAGGTGCATGCCCCAACATGTCCGCATGGGGCCTCTACTTGCCTGGAGGGGGGGTTTACAGCTTGGTTGGGGGTTTTCGTATCATCTAAACTGGGTTGATGTGAAAGTCTGATGAGCCACTTGAAACCAAAGAAATGAAGCAGAGGAAACAAAGGGGTTCCACCACACACCTTGCTGAAGAATGGAAATTCACGCAATCAAGACGATAACACTGTCAACAAAACCTTTTCACTCAGCCACTCCCAATACAATAAAACCCTTCCTACAATCTTTGCTGCTTGGTCTGCTGCATCTCCCAGTCCTTGTTTTGTCTCGAAGCAAGTGGAGCTCAAGTCAAAGGTGAGTCAAGGAATCTGGCACTGTCAGAAATGTGCTGTAGCCTATTGTGGGAGGTCTGCATTACAGGGGTCAGTGTATAGCACATATGTGCAAAGATGAGCTTACTTTGTGTCCAGGGGCATAACAAGTACCAGGTGACCCTCTGAACCTGTTAAGCAGAACATGACATCTGACCTCACTGTCGTTTTCCCCCGACAGAAGTTCATGACCATGGCTCATATGTATCGCGCCTGTTTGCTCATTTTAACAAACATTATCAGTGAATACTTTCAGTCACATGTATAGGTTTCTATAAAACTTGAATTTAATGTAGTCTGTCAGACTCCCTGCGTATTTTTCAGAATGGGTACTGGAACATGTTAATTTCACTAATTAAAGGGAGTGAATTTGTTGTGGGTGTTGACTTTAACCTCTAATTATTTCAGATACCAAAAAAAGGAGTAAGATTAGTATGTAAAAACAGGCAATTAAGAGGGTTTTTCTAATATAGCTGAAAAAACTTGTATTCTATTTGAAAATAACTTAATACAGTTTATTTCATAATACACAGTTTGTCTCGTGTTTTTATTTGTGTGATTATTCCATTGAATTAATGCATCATGCTATGTGACATCACATATGCTTAACATTTTAATGGTTTTAACCTGCAAAATCTGTTTTTGTTGTTTTGTTTTATGAAAGCAGAGGAAGTGTTCGTACCACTTCCGGGTGCCATCTTTGTTTTGGTCAGTCAAGCTTCACTAAAGTTAGTCTTATTGTGATATTGTGAGCGATATTGTGACAATTACTCGTAACACTGACTTGGCTTTTAGAGAAGAAGGTTCAGATAGCCTTGAATGTTTTTAAAAATATGTTTGGAACCATTTAATGTGTTTTGGGTTCATATAGTTTGCTTTGAAATAACATTAGTCGGCTAAATGTTAGCTTCCTGCTTCCAGCCAAGTCTACCGACGAACCCTGAGAAACTGATTCTAACTGGATAAAACTGCATAAAACTCAATCACACCTTCGTTTTTTAACATGTTTTTAAAGTTTCAAGATCAAGGTACATTTGTGCCTTGTTCATTACATTAAAACTGTGTATTTAACAATATTTTATGGTTTATCGATTGTTCAATGGATGACATAATTTTCCAACTTCAAAAAGTTAACAAATCGAAGGAAACTAAACAAATCTACTTTTAGCCATGCAGAAGTAAACTGCTTCATGATGTAGTTTTATGGCAACAACTGTGTAACAGAGTTCACCTTAATATTGGTGGAAAAAAATATGGGCACAGTTAGTAGATTTTTTTCATTTCCACCATGAGTATTGGCTGCTGTGAAATAGTTTGATGGATGGATGATTCAACTTCCAAAAGCTTACAAATATGAGGAGGAGGAATTTTACTATTTACTAAAAAGAAACAATTAGCTTACTTTGTGTTAGGTGGCAGCAACAGAGCTCCAAAAAGCTGGCGTATAGGAAACCAAAGTTTGGGGAAGTAGTAAGCGTAGTCGGTATACAAATGGATAAAGGATCATTTTGGATCTGATTTGGTAGAGAGAGCATTTTAGAGAGACTGAGTCTTTAAGACAGGCCAAGATGCATCATTATGTTGAAAACCCAAATATATAAAATATGAAACAAATTTAGAAAACATTTCCAATTTTGAAGATTTCAAAATCTCAGCATCTGTACATGTTACTCCAGACGAAACATCAACCGATTCCCAGATTCTGGAGATACCTGAAGTCTCAAGTTTGAATGACATGCTTTTAGGCTGGTGATCTTTGGCTTCAGAGGTGCAGCTGTATTGAAACAAGCATAGTTATGTGCTAATGTCAGCAAGTTTTCTAGAAACTGATGCTGGTGAACAGGTTGGTAGATGCACATTTCTGCTGTAGAAGAAAGCCACGCGTAAACACAATCCAAAACAGATCTTCTCGGGATATAAAAATGAACAGAGGCCCACAGAAAAACTAGAAGATCAGGTCAATCTTAATTTGTTTTTAGAAACCACAAGCACCATATCCTGCAGATTAACATGAGATCCGGTGAGCACAGTTCAAAGGCCAGTGTGTCTGATAGATTAGTCTGATAGTTTGGAAAAACTTAAAAAACAAACAAACAAACAAAAAACACTGAATGCTGAGAAGAACATTAAGCTTTTATAACCGCATCCGCTTTCATCCAGAAAACATCTAACGGAGTGACGGCCTGACAGATTTAGGTACGACACCAGTCGACCAGAGACGACATCCATCACAACAGCCCACTGTGGGAGTTCTCAGGTGTTCAAGTGGTTGGCTTTTAAAAAACTTTCAATTCTATAACTTTGCAACATTTATAGGTTCCTTTATGGAACAAATGAATGATTGTGAGGAATATAATTCATAGCTTCATGGAGGAAATTAGATGTTGGAACGGATATACTTCAGAAATATTCAAGGAACATGCAAGTACCTCATAGTTTCACTTAATCGTGACACATTCTACAGTAAATTTCTTCATTTTCTAATGTCGTCTCTTACCGTTCTGCATTTTCTTCTGTTTTTTTTTTGGGGTGTTACAAATATTTTAAACTCCTCTCAAAGTAATGCAGTGCAAAATGCAACCTGAACAAATGTCCAATGTGAACTGAACATTGTGAGACACTCTGGAAATACTCTGAATTGTGTTAATGTGAAGTTGTGGCGCGTTCTCTCAGAGAAATATTGTCTGTATGTCATTCGTTCGTGCAAGAGCTCTTTAGCTTGTCAGAGACGACCCTGATTAAAATGTGCTACATACTGAATTGTGTTCGCCACGTAAAAGTGTCAAGCCAAACAGTGAACTCAGTGATATTAGAGGTGTCTGTAATCATCTTTGACACTGTTCAAAGACTTTTGAACTCCTCACATTGTTACATGGCTTCTTGTTGCTCTGTCAAAAGCAGTAGGTGATATAGTAAGATAGACATCAAGAGGTGATAACTCTCTAATGGTATTTCTGTGCCTTTTGCAGGATGCTGATGGCTCCTTTTAGTTGCTTTTAAAGATTTTTAGTTGGCAGGTGATTGTGTGGATCTTCTATTCCTCTTTGTTTTTTCTCATGTACTAAAGTGATTTAGATCAAATCTATAAAATGCTTGTGTCAGTTAAGTTTATCTCCTAAGTGGACAATGTCTACTTAGTTATTTTCTGAAGTTGAAATGTTTTTGTTTTTCAGAGTTTTTGATAAGAAAACATAAAAACATCCCATCTTTAGAACCGTGTTTGACATTGGGCACAGATGTTTCGGGGAAAAAAAGGGTACTTTTGATGATAGGTTGTTTTTTTAATTTCATTTAATTTAATTTAGCGTTTTGACACCCATGTCTGAATAAGTTTCCTAAATTCTTTAAAAAGAAATGAATGATGTGAGCTTTGGAGCCTAAAGCTCTGTGCCCACAGGCGTTTGTCTGTGAGACGTCAGGCTCCTGAGCAGTTAAACACTGCAGGAATATTGTTTGCATTAAACTCTACTCCACCTCCAATTTACCTCCTATATGTTGACGCCGCAGCTCAACTTGTCAGATTTGCCTGGAGGACGTCATGTCGCTAAACGAGGCCCTGGCAGAGCAGTCGGAGACGTTCACTGAAAACGCTGCCATCAGAACCTCACAAATAAATCCCACAGCCGAATCCACGGAGAGATAAAGACGTTCGAAACGAGAATAAGTGGGCCAAGGAAAGTTGCCGGCTTTGCCCGAGGATGGGACTTTTCCTTGTGGAGGCTGGAATGCAAAGCTACCGTCTATGTTCTGTTGTCTTCGCTTTTTCTTTGGCACACTTTTGATTTGTAGTCCAACAGCTCCTGGCTGATCAGATAAAAAATGACAAGACCCCTGAAAGATGTTCCAACCTGTTCTCTCCTTCTACCTCCTCCTCCTCCTCCTCTTCCTCCTCCTCTTCCTCGCCTCTCTCCGCAGACAACATGCTGCAGAGAGTGTGGAGTTGGGACAAGGAGCCCCTGCAGTCACAAGTATGGAGACGTGCGGAGGGAAACTGAACAGGGTGTAAACTTGTGAACCTGCCTGTCAGGGAAAGAATGAGAGCAGCAGTAGCTCTGCACAGAAGTACGAACACACACCAGCCTGGAAACCCGAGTGTCTGTCTGTGGACGGACACGGCAGACTCGGGGTGGCGGCCCTGAACGGACCGAGCCGAGTCTTTTCTGACTGCGTGGACGAACATTCACATTAGACTCGACTGTTGCAGTTATGAGATGCAGCTTGTGGGAATTGCCGGCGCTAATTCGTCCTATGCAAATCATAACTCGTAATGGATTGTTTGGAATCTCCCGTTGTATGTCAGGAATGTTGTTGTGGAAAATTCTAACACCGCACCGTGCTTTTAAGAGTAATCAAAAAACGAATTGCTGTTGACTATCTCATTCTTGGTGGGTTCGGGAAAGAAAAAGGTGCCAAACTACACTTTTGCAGTTTGCACTTGAACTTTGAGGCAGAGCGATAACTGGCGCTGGCTGTGAGGCCTTACCTGGTGGAAGGAGCCGCGGTCATGCATGTTTTTGATTTCCAGAGTGTGAGGGATGTCTGAAATGTACCGAAGGTTCTCCAAGTTGGCTTCGTCTGACATTTCGGCACTCCTTATTATAAAACTCAGATTTAAAAAGGGAAGGGGGAAAAAAAAGCATTTGGAAGCGTTTTTCTGCTTCTTGTGGTGAGATTATATCGAACCTTGTAATATGTTTGGCTTCATTTGTTACATGACTGGAGCAGAAATGTGGTTGTACTTGAGTTTAAATTATCGGAAAAGGTATAATTACAGCATTAGTGCAAACTCTTGAATATCATACCCAAACCAACTCCTAATGGGGAAAGTACAACAATATTTCACTATTTAATTGTTATTTATGTTGGGAGGTAACGTCTTGTGGTTGCAAAGACATGACACGTCCTATTTGCAGCTATTTATAGTGTCTCTCTTGGCTGAAGTGGATCCCTTGTAATGAAGAGATACTGAGTGATAGTCCTCTGAGCATGTGGTTGATCTGATGGCCGACCCCGGGGGCTTCGAGGCTGAACAGGTGTGATCCGCACATCTCCGTCCCTGACCCTGTGTGTCAGAGAAATTGCTCCTGTGCTAATAATTAACCTCTCTAACAAGCCACACAGGTGAGATCAGCCAGGTAATGAAGACTTTTAAAAAAAAATGCGTGTGTGTGCCTTCACACGTGTCCCCTAATGATGTCTTTGCCCCGAGCCGTTGGCGGGTTTTCCTTTGAGGAACTGTCCTGGCCTGTGTTTTAGTGCAGCTAATAGCTGAGCACCAAGGGACTTTGTCATTTCCTACAACAGCACATCACATGTCCTTTGATGGTTGCTGAAGATTAGGACTCGCCTTCACTGCTTTGAAATACCACTCTCCTTTGAACCTCTCACCTTGCCGGGCTCTGACTGGATAATGTCACCCTGCAGAAGTCTCGCAATGTGTCGGATCAGGATGTGAAGTCATGCTGATGCTACGCGTCCAGGTGAAGACCGTGTGACTAATATTCTCGAGAATCGAAGTCGTCTGAGTCACGTGAAGGTTTGACTCAGTTTCTGGAGCAACATGGCGTCAGCAGAACTTTACACACACACACACACCATACACCTGCTTGGAGGTGAAGCCCTGGTCACTTTAAGCCTATTCGAGAGATTTAATCCATCTCCGTAGATGTCAGGCTGTGTGAAGACGTTTCTCTCAGCCCTTTGACCCCGGCCCTTTGGGAGCCCTCAGCCTCTCAAAATGAAACCCTTATGTTGCCTATGAATTACATTCTTGTGGACTTCCCGGCTCTTTTCACATACCGTCCAGCGCACTGTTGAGAATAATACCCGAACATCCTTGATCTTTTCACACAAGGCGGACAAACGGTAGGGATTTTCTCGCGGTAAGAATCATTTAAGGGACCCTCTTTGGCTGGTGGGTTGGGGATTGGAGGTAGTGGGGGGTGTCACTGTCAGATAATGACATTCCTGAGACCCGGAGATGGACTCTAGAGCCGTATTTAAGCCACTCAGGTCGAAGTGGGAAGCTCTGTGTGTGTGGACAGGGGATTTTCTACTAATCTAGATCTTTCCCATAGTTTTCCCAAACCTCTACAAGTGGTATTTGCAATGGAAAGCGCGGCTTTATGAAGAAGATATTTCTCAGATTAAATATATCATAGATTTTAATGTATATGTGTTGCTGTTTTACCTTAAGATAAATGACTTTAAACATTATTGCTTATTGTTATTTTGTATCTATCTTTTAACATCAGTCTGATTGACAGACTGCGATAATTTAATGGAAGATGAAACCTTTTTAAGTGGAGCATAAATGTCAAATGGGGCTGCATTGATTGCTATTAAAGCCTCATGGGGATTTCATTACCAGTATAACTGATCTTATCCATCGGATTTGTTTTGTTTTTTACTCTTTTAACCTCAGCCCTAAGCCCTATCCACCTAATGGAATATATTTTCTGTAAGTCATAGACATCTAGAAAACCTCAGAAGTAAAAACTCAGGAACACAGAGTGGTGTTCTGTACGTCCGCAGATGAGATTCAACAGTGTGACACCTTTATAAAATTCTCAGTGCCATCACAAACGCACAGTGATATTGAAAGTTTGAATTATCCTGGTAAATGAGGCTGAAACACTCATTATAACACACATCCTAATAAATCCAGTTAATCTCTCAGTAAAAGCGTCAAAACAACAGCAGTCAACAGTTTCATCTTATCTTTATCTCCCGTTATGTCACTTCCCTCCTTCTTCCTCCCTTCTCATCGCGCTTTATTTGATTTCACCTTTCATAACAGCAGCAAAGTCAATGTAATCTTGTAATAACACCGAGCACCAGCGAATCGCACAACGTTTCTGCTTTCTCAGGCGGTGACGATAACAGCGGCTTAAGAAAATAACAGTTATTGGATTGAAACATCTTGTGGCGATGTTGTGTGGTGTGACAAAGTTAAACCAATAATCACCGCTGATGCGCGATGGCTGGCGTTGGGAGTCGATTCGACCGAGGTAAATCCTCACTGAAAGTCACTGTCATCATTCACTTTACAACCAGCGAGTGTTTACTCAGCGAGCACAAACACACTGAAAGGCTTAAGCCACTCTGAAAATAGATGACGAACTGTTAAACCGCACCGTGCAATATTAGGACGGTCTCTTATGAACCCGTCTTCAGCAGCCTCAAGCTCCCATACATTGATGCTCCTCGATTTCCACGCCGAGGTTAAAGGGTGAAACCGAAGAACACCAATAAATCCAGGAAAATATTACCCTTGTTGTTTTTCGAGCCACACAGAGAGGACGGCGTTGTCAGATAATTGGACGGAGACGTGGTGCGACCTGTGGATTGTGTGAGGTCACATTGTGGCTTCAAGCTTCAAACCTTGATTTCACTGCCCACCCCTCCAACATTTTTGCATTTCAAGAAGGCGATTTTACCACTCGGCCTCTCCTCTCCAAACCCACCTCATTAGTCTGCAATGCTTTTATTCAATTTTTTTTCCTTCCTTCAACTACACCTCTTCTTCATCCATGTGTATGTGCATATCACTGGAGTTATTTATGCTCCGTTTTGTTTTCAACACCCCATCTTGTAAAAGCCAGGCTGCCAGGCATACAGCAGTCAAAACTCCTCTTCCCTTCCAAGCCGTCCCACCTTGGCTTGAGAATTTATGGCCGAGCCATCGCCCCTGAGACAGAAGCTGAGAGGAGCCCGCCCGGGCCCTCACTGAAACTCGGCACCCTCATGTTTGACGCACCACCTCATTTTGTCTCCTTTTGGACACGCTCGATACCGCGGGGTGATGCCACTGACAGCGCCGTTTGACACCCATTCCTCA
>OMNM01000477.1:0-10973 GCA_900302745.1 Parablennius parvicornis
CTTAAAAAACAATTTCGTAGTATCAAACTAATGTCTAAGACATTCTGCAGTGGCAGTGCGGTTGAAAACAGCCAAACGTGGTTTGTGCTGGGTGAGAACAGAGTGGAAGATGTTAACTCGTACATCTCCATATTTTACAGATGACACACACAACACAAAAAAAAAAAAGGGTGACCTCTTCCCAGCCACAAGAATGCAAGCAAACAGTGTGTTTTCAATTATATGAAACCAGCTCAACCGTCGGTTGCTTCATTTAGCTGCTGAAGAACCAAGATAATGCTCTTTTTCAGTGAGTCGCAGTCCAGAATATACAAGTCTTTGTTCACTCGCTGCTAATCAGACAACCGGAATAACTTGACACAAGTTTTTAATTTTTCAAAATCACAATGGCTTTGGATTACTGAATCTTCGTGCAAAAAAAAAAATAGCTCTTCCCCTCTTGCAAAATGCACATTTGCACAATTATGAACGATGGCTCAATGTTAGTAAGACGACTCAGCACAGATGGAGACTCAACAGTATTTGACATCTTGTATTTATGAACCCAGCTTTTTATGAGCAACAAATAACTCCATCATGTGAGAAGCATACAGGAGACATCAACAAATAATAGCGTACATCTGCTACCCTGGCATTAATTCCTAAGGTTCTGGACTGTGGTTTACCAATTCATCCGAAAAGCTCATAAGACCAGAAAAAGCTTCCCCAACTCTTCCGTGTGCCAGATCGAGATTAGTTTAATTATTTCCCATATGAGGAGGCCGACGAGCACAATGTGCGTTATTATGCTCATCCAGTGGGCGCTGGTTTTCAAGTGGTGCCTTCGTACACTCATGGTTTTCAGACTCTGTAATTTCCCCTGAGTCTCTTGAACATGGCTGTCAGTTCGGCTCTGGCTCACTGAGAGGAAAGTGGCCCCGCACCTTCACCCAGGCAGACGTCTCGTACCCGCTCGCCTTGGCGTGGAGACAGGAGGCTTCCCGTTCCCAGTCCGGCTTCCTGCTCCTCCACAGAGGGCCCAGCTTGGGTGTGCAGCCTGGGAAAAGGGAGGTTGAGAGGTTGGAATGGGGACAGAGAGGAGGGAGAGGAGGCTGAGGAAAGAAGGGGGGGGGCACATTTGAAGGGATATTTCCTTTCATAAGCTTCCGTTCCTCTCATTTTCTCCTCATTATCAGGATGTCTGGAGCCAGACCCGAAGCTTGATCCAGCTGAGGTGAGAGATGAGATACAAAGTGCAGACAAAAAACTGAAAGTGGCATTCGATCATCTGAAGATCGGGAGGGAAAATGCCAGCCCTTGTTCTGGGATCTGCTTTTGATTATGTTTTCTGTACGTCCTCCACAAGGAGGGGGTTAAAGTAAGAACACTAGCTCTTTATTTAACATTCAACAAACAAGTTATTTATTCATCTGCCCGGACGCTTTTTTGTTTCTTTCTAAACCTCTCCAAAATAATCCCCAGTTTTTCATCAAGAGCTTATTCCTCTTCACATCTCAGCATGTGTTGCACCTCTTTGACTTCAGCTGGTGTGCTATTCACCGAGACAGACAAAGGCGTCTGCACCTCCATTCCCACAGTCTTAAAGGGAGATAGAGGTTTTTTTCTGATGTTTAATTTACAGTGCACTCAGCAACTACAATCTACAGCCACCACCAGGCCACTACTCTCCTCCACCAGGCCGCAACCTATGTTGGCAGCCTGCGATGTGTTGTGCAGCCGCAGCGAGCAGTTTTATACACGGCCAGAAAAAGACTTTGGGCAGAAAATAAAATTGGCCTATAGGCAAAAGCACTGCAGGGCCACCGAGAGCGGTTTTTTTGTGCCACGGGGATTCAAAGCACATTTGGAACAGCGAGAGCTTCTTGCACAAGTAGAGACTTTCCAGACGCGCAAGCGCATCGCCATAGAAACTGTCAATTTCTCTTCGCTCTGGTTTCATCTCGCTCAGCATGCGCAGCGACTGGCTTGATTGCACTGTGATGTATGGAGTTATTTTTTCCATAGGGTTACAGTTTTGGTTACAACTCAGCATGAGCGGTTAACAGTTCCTTCATCAGAAAGCAAACAGATGGTCAGCTTTATGTTTACTAGGAAAGCCAAAAACTTTATGTATTCAGTGTTTTCATCTCCGTATAACTTAAAATGATTCACCTGTAATGCATTAGTGTAATCCCACTACTTTCGCTCGTAACTTCCTGACAGTCGACTGGAATGACTGATCTAATTCAATGTTTTTTATCCTCCTCGGTGATGATACTATTTCACTAAAATCCCATTGACTTCATGAGGAATTATTTTTTAATCGAGAACTGACTCAGTCCTCTTTAAAGCACCATGAATAATGCTACTATGTAAGTAACCTTAATCACCTCAATCCACAGTACAAATGATGTGCTATTTATCAAGTTTAATTAAATGATACCTTACCCTAAAAACAAAATCTGTTGTTCAGTTTCTTTATTGCTTTTCATTGTCAATACTTCATATATGTCCTTCAGCTCAAAAACATTTCAGTTCAGGAACCATATACAGTCTAATTTCATCTTGAGTGGGTCGGACCGATAAAAAAGTGCCATAATAACCTTTAAACTTAAACTCTAATGTTTGTTTTTTGTTGTGGCACATAATTTATGTTATGAAAACATCTTTGTTTTTGAAAATGTATACAATTACTGATGAAAATGACTATAACCTCAATATAAAGCCAATTTTAATGAAACCTTCTAGTGCAAAATACAGTGAAATATAACAAAAATAAACCTTCTATTGTTATTGCTTTGTGCATGTTTTTACAAACTGAGCAACAGCTTTCCAATGCTCCAATATTACAGCTAAAAACATCACTCCAAATAAAAAAGTAAAAAGTTCAAAAATTATCTTGTAATTGTAGTCAGTTACTCTTTAATTTTCAAGGAAGGCACAATACTTATTGAAAATGGGATACGATGTTCCAGAATACTTTTGATAACACTTTAAAAACATAATACAGGTCTCCTTTCTTATGCATGTAGGAAGAAAAAAAAAAGTTACATGAGACAGAATTTCTACTTGTTACAAGCATTCTGCAGAAGAACAAAGTCCGATAACTTTGTTTTACTCTTTTCTGGCTGCATAACAAAAAATCGTAGCAGCAGATAAGATTAAAGTACTGTCAAATCTCATCTAACCCTCATACTGTGCACTGTGACTTTCTAAATGAGAGTCGCTGCGTGAATTTCCTGTGCAAATGGTTTCCTTTCAAGTTAGGGCGCGAGCTTCGCTGCTCTGCATTTGCGGCGCTGTATTAAAATGGATTACGCTTTAAATCAAAAGTGACTCTCAGGAAAACAACCCTGAGAACCTGCTGACAGCTTGTGTATAAAAAAATAAAGACTTTATTGACCCAGTCTCTTTTACAATCCATGTTGAGGCTTTGAAAAAATATATCTATCAAGGCAACTTTAATGAGGTTCACCAAACCCAGCCCAAGGATATTATGGTCACCCAAGCAGCTTAGAAATGCTCAATAATGCTTAACTACAGTATATGTGATTTTTTTTTTTTTTTTTTAAACCCAATGTGTGTTGTAAGAGACTGGGTGATAGCTTGTGTGTTGGATCCGCATCAGCGGCACTTTCCTGATACAGTGTGCTGTACATTAACCTGCAAGACATTGATACATGGCGGTTTAGGAGGAGAGCCTCGGCTAAATGCTGAGGTGTGTGTTTACGTTGATCATAATCAGTGATATTTCTGCAGCCACTCCTGTTTCCTCTTGGCCATAAGTCACTGTCATACCTGTTTTTGCCCCCTTGAACAGACACACATGGAAAAAGCCGCGCTCGCGGGGTCATATCGAAGCAACATAAGCGGAACAACTTTGAGGCGGGGATATTTTGCAAGAGACACAGTGACAGGACAGCACAGGGGAGAGAGAGAGAGAGAGAGAAACTGGAGAATGAGCTCATTATGTTGCCTTGACCTCTAAGGTCAGGGACAGGAAGGAGGCTGGCGGACACACGGCCAAACTGGAACTGATGTTTTATTTTTCCTCTTAAGCAACAACAGACATTGAGAGTAAATGATCTGTGAACAATGTAAATCAGTACTTATATTCAGGCCATCTATCGGTTTGAGAAATCCAGGCAAAGCCGTATATTTTGTAGTACTTATAAGGAAAGAGGTCACTCTCCCAACAGAGCTTGAAATAAGCTTCTGCAGGGAATGTATGAATTTAGTTTGAAATGCTTTTGTGCAATTGTGTAAGATTTGAGCTGGACCCCATTATTAAACTCAACAAATATCTTCAACTCTCTCTTTTGTTCTGCTAAATGCTTGTTAAAACATTTAGAAAATTAGTTTTGTTTTTGTCTACTTGCTTTATCCAGATCAGGGTAAGGGGAGATCTATCCCAGCTAAATCAGAGCAAAGGCAGAGTGCGTCCTGGTCAAGTCACCAGTAATGGACTTTGTATATCAGAGATGCCAAATACATTTTAGTTCAGGTGCCACATACAACCAAAAATGTCTCTTGAGTGGGCCGGCCCGACAGAGTAGTACAATAAAAACCTTTCTGAAAATGATTACATCAATCTAAAGACAATTTTAATGAGACTTTCTGTTGCAAAATACAGTGAAATGTGAACAAAAACCTTCTCCTAAAGCAGTTGCATCATGTATGCTGTTGCAAAACTCACCTGACAGTATTGCATTGAGGCTAATGCTAGTTTCTGAGCAACAAGCTGTCTTTCATGGCAGCATAGCAGATAGTCATCTCTGGTCTCAGTGTTTGTTGTGTCTGGTATACTCTTTAAAAATATGTTCATACATTTTTACAGTTTCCTTGATGGTTTGACCATGATTAATAGCCGTTTTTTTGCCTTTGTGTATAACACCTCTGTTCTATAGCTATAAAAGGTACCCAAAAACCATAATGATGTGCTGTGAACACGATGAAGATGCTACATAAAGCAATCATCATCTATCTATATCCTTTATCCAAGTTATGATTGCAGGGAGATGAACCCATCCAAGCTGACAAGTCTGGACAGTTCCCAGGACCATCACAGGGCAAACGCAAAGAGACAATCAGCCTTGCAGGCTGACGCCCACAGATGCAATCACTTTAGAGCCAGCGTTTAATCTGAACCTAACATTCAGGATTTTGAAGGCTGTAATATTCAGAAAAGAAAACCATCCACACGAAGGGTAAACATGCAAGGTTTAGAGAAAAAACATCCAAATTAAACCAGATGATGAGTACTAGCCAGTTCACCAATATAGATGATGTAAAAAAAATGTATACATTCCATTGTTAATTATAGATTTCATCCTATCATATGGGGGGGATGTTATATTGGAGAAACTGCTTCTTAAAGTAGAAATCCTTCTGTTGTCATTATTACTCCATTCGTACATTCACACTTTATGAATGAGGACTGTCAAGCAAGGGGAACGCTGGTGTATGCGTGTTAACAGCCTGGGGAAACGAATCCGTGCAAAACAACAGTACATGTTTGTCTCATTCACTTGTGATGTGTTACAAAGAGCCTGGAGATCTGCAGAAGACTTTACATACACAGCCGATGATTTACGTTAGAATCACTGCAGAAGTCCTGGAAAGTCTGTTTCATTTTTTTATTGCCTAGAGTTGTGAATAAATTAATGTAAACTGGTGGCACCTCCCATGTGACCAGACAACCAAGACATTAATTATGATGACATTTTATATTTAGTTTTTTTTGCTGGAATGATAAAAGGAGGGGAACAAAACAGACAAGGGAGGACTGGGACAAAGGAAAGATAGAGGAGGTGGGTGTGGAGGTGTGTACACAGGGAGGATGCATTTAAAGGAGGGGAAATGCTTTGGTTTAATTAGGACTAATGTGCTTTGGGTAGGATACACCATGTTTCAGGAGGTGTAGTGTGGAGGGTTCATCTCAGTGGGGGGGAAACACCGCAGCAGAGGTCCACAACAGATGAAGCATAGCGGGACGTAATAAAGGGTTTTATACCTGCAGCGTTCATCGCGTTTTTACACATCCAATGGGAAGAGAAGGTATAGCCACAGTAGTGGAGGAAGATTATGAGTTTTTTCAGAGTAAAATACAGTTTTAGCACACATATTTTACAAGTAAAAAACATATGGTAGTTATTTTCATGTTTCTTGTGTTAATGACAACATAGTAACTCTTTATGGACTATGATAATTGCAGACAACATAAAAATCATGCATGAGAGTTGAAATCAGTTTAAACCTTTTATGGGGCAAGTGATTGTATTCAGTAACTTCCTTATTTCATGACATTTCTTGACCACTGGACACATAAAGGTTCGTGGGCACAATTAGGGAGGACAAGCACTTACTGGGTGTGAGAAAGCCCGAGACAGAAAGAGGGGATTGGAAGAAGAACAGCTGCAGCAACCCCAAAGAAGAACAATATTGACATTATAAACATTCTTTTTTTTGTAGTTGTTTTACAAGCTTGATGGTCTTGGTGAAAAGTTAACATTTTAATGATAAATAAAAGTCACATTCCTCATAATGGTGTAATGACACAAATATTCGGAATCATAACAGATATTTGGTGTACATCTATCCAAGCCAAGCCAACAAAAAGTTAGAATAACAAAAGTTACAATCTCCATTAAAATGATTTGCGGACATTATCCGACAGAAATTTATTTATAATGACCTTCTGCCCTGAATATAAGCACCAAATGACAGCAAACTAATGCTTTTGCCTCCTTTGTCTCAGTTGTAGTATAATAAAGATCTGTTGATGACCAGATTTATATCAACGGTTAACCTTTACTCCCCTTCACGAAACGTGAACTCGTTATATCCCGTCTCTGCATTTCCTTTCACATCAAAATTATTACAAATATGCGGCAAGGAAGTCCATTTCCAACTGTGACATTTGCAGGTCATCAACAAAATAACAAAGAGAGCACCAAGATAAATATGAATTGGCCATGCATGTTTGTTTATAATGGACTCAGAATGAATCTCAGAGGGTTCTCTCTAAACTATTTATGCCTTTATGAAGCAATATCCCTCAGGTTTTATGAGTCTGTAGAAAAACTCCTACTATTAATTTACAATTTCATGTTTTTATTGGTTTGAATTGGCCCATTTGGTTCAACTGACACTATCAAAGTCATTATGTTATGTTGTAATTTAAATACGCGACTCCTCTTTAGGGAGTTTGTTTTCCAGCCACATTAGAATATCTGTCCAGATGGCACTGTCTATCTGATGGTCAGGCGCTTAAATTCTGTGAAATGTATTTGAGGCCAACATTGTGTAAGCAGCACTTCTGGTTTAATATTGTGACTTTCCCTGGAGTTTCATCCTCCTGACTAGAAGTAACCTCCTCAGAAACTCCTGGTTGAGCTGTCCATATTAACACCTCAACCAGGACCTACACCGACGCTCGGAGCAGCTCCGGCATCCTGGCGCCTTTCGAGCCCCGGTGTAGGTCCCGGTGTAGGTCTTCACCTCTTCTTCGCTCCCTCGGCTGACACGCGGAAGTTACGGACCGGCGCCGACCGTCATCGCGGCCGGTCGCTTCAGCTCCGTGACCATACAAATACACACTGCCATACCTGAAAGTACTTTAAACCAGCTAACTCATGATAAGGTTACTGCTGTTAACTAATTTCATGTTCATAAGGTAAAATGCTAACCAATATACAATGATCCAAGCTTTTGCATGCTCAACAGATAGTTTTGTGTGCACACGTGAAACTTTCACGTGCTCACCAGATAGTTTTGCGTGCACACGTGAAACTTTTGCGTGCGCACAAAAAAGAAGTATTCATATTTTTTCTTCTGATGTCCCTTTAGGGCCTCCGTATTTTTCAATGTGAAAATAGAAAATAAAGAGACTAGAGAAAATAAAGTATAAGTAAAGTGAATGAATCAAATGTGTGGTGTGGAATTGAAATGTTTGGGGTGTGGCTGCAAAACAAACCAGGAAGTGAGGTGAGGTGAGTGAGTGGCATCACCTTCAGCCTTCACTGTGTGGACTTGTCAATCACATGGAATGACTTTTATTCAAATCTAGAAACAGGTAGTAATAGTGCAGCAGTGAGGAATGATATAGCGCAGGGATTGGTAAATATTCATCAAGTGGGCCAAATCTGGTCCTCAAGGTTGTCCAGTATGGCTGCTAGATGACCTTACAATGAATAAACATGAGGCCATACTGTTTATATCAGAATAGACAACGTGAGTAAACGGAGCAGCAATAGCTTTATACATTGCTAGGTTATTGTATGCGAAATTTAAATCAACATGACAACCATGTGAGTGTTTGTGAAAATAGAAATCCAGACATCTTCGAGGTGACATTAGGGTTATCACTGGAAAGTAAGATTTGAGAGCGTGTTCATGTTTTATTTTAAGGATTTTTCAGTTCCTTCAGTTTTGTGGAAATAAAAGGTCTATTATAATTAAAGACTCCCAGAACTCTTCTTTGAACTACAACTAAGGGAAATAAAATTGCAATTGTTATTATTCCTGGGTTATCGTCCCAAACTTTTGCTGCTGGGGCCCAGTTAAGCTCCAACTAATATTCAATATATGTGATATGTATGTGACACCTGGACTAGATGGAAGTGATATAGAAAATTGTTGAAGTGTATTTGACAGTTGTGTCACTTTGGCTCTAAAATGATATTGTGAATTTTTTTGAATTTATTGAATAAATAGCTGTGCATCATAAAGCACCAAATAAACTGCTCTTTTTATGTTTCAGTGGTCACCTTCTCCACAGATGCCCTCACTCAACCTCAGGCTGTAGCATTTTGAGGTTTTAGCACTGACAAAAGACAACAACAAAAAAACATGTTAGTTGGCAAATGTGGCAAAGTTCACTCTCTTTATCAATCCATTTTCTAACCCAACTTACTCTGTTTTGTGGGTACAGGGATCTGGATTGTGTCCCAGCAAACACTTTTGAGAAGCCATGTTGTGGCACAAATTGATTAAAGGGGCATGAGGTTTGGACTTTTAACGTCTCTACACAGACAATAAAACCAACGTAACGGCTTTCTCCAGACCGCATGAGAGACTAATTTTAATCTAATTTAGTGACTGGAATCTGGCAGTTCAAAACAAGAGACACATATTGACATTGTCCCTTAATCTTCCTAAATGGTCATTACATCTGCTTTCCCATTAAAGCTGTTATGTTTCGCACATGTTCACCGACACAATCACTGACAGACAGATGCACATGTGTGACTAATTTTTAAACTTTCTTTTACCTCATCCCCCACTTTAATCAAAGGCGATAGGAAACATCTCGGCGGAAAGTGTGAAGAAACAAGGAAACACGGGGTGATCCTCAGCAGAGTTCTTGATTTATGTGATTATGGCTCTCTGTAACACATATCCACATGTGTATACACACACACAGATATTCATCAGCCGCTGAGAGGCAGGCCAGACGCACAGTGGAGACCAAACAGCTGCTCGCTCATATCACCTTTCACTACCACACCACAAGAGAAACTCTCTGGGCCAGCTAATGTCCGTGTAGATACCGTTTGAGAGGAAATGTCACATTTTCCCCCTACAGAATTATAATTGAGCAACAATCAAACAACTACATCCAGAACAACAAGCAGGCCTCTTAATAATAAAAGTAGGAACCTATTTTACCATACATGAGCCAATTCAGATTATAGAAATAATGAAACAAAACACAGAAGAAGAAAAATGTAATTGCATTGCAAAGACTCCTCAGTATGCTATTGTGTGCTAGAAGAGAAAGACTGTAATTGACTTCATTTGTTCATTTTCATCCGCATCGGCTATGTATTCTAATAATATAATCGGCGTGATTACTGCAACCTCAACAATCTGGCTTTCATTTTTGCATCGCATTTCTGTTTTCAAATCATTATCCCACTTTAAATTCCTCCCACTTGAAATTGTAACTAACAACCTGTCCAAGTGTACTGATTAATGAGATACTGCAGCAGATGGGGCTATTACACAAAGAAATCATTGCTTTGCATTTTCCTTTTTCCTTTTTTTTTTTTTTTTTTGCAAGCAGACAATGAAGCTTGTGTCATGCCATTTGTTGAAACTTTTGAACAATATGAAGGCGTAAAGTCATTGTTGCCACCACATCGTTCATCATTTCCATATTCATGCAGCCTCTAAATCGACCACTGTAAACTACACATGAATAAGATCAGATGAAGAGTTTTGCCTGCATAAAAATACACAAATAGATCTTTCAGTTTTGAATGCAATTCATTGCTTTAGTTTGTTTTTGGGCTGTGTTTGTTTTGTGCCACTAAATTCTCCTTTTGTTCCACAATGTTTTTTTTTCTTACACAATACAATACAGCTTCGATCTCACAAATTGTGACTGGTAATGGAGAAGGAGGTCAAAAAATTTAATAATAATGAGTGAATTGCAGAGTTTTATAAATGTGTTACTTGAATTCTTAACATCTTCACAAAGCCTTTTATCTTTTGCAAAGCACTGTTATATTCATTATGGTTGTCTTTAATAGCAAAATAGAATCGAAATTAGTTTTTATCGTATCAGGCCTTGTTTAGACAATAACGTTTTAAGTGACAACATATCATTTTTGTTTCAGAAAAGTTTTGCATTTACATGGAAACGTTTTGAAACCGACGGACAGAAACGACAGAAATTATGACAGTAATGTAGTTTTCATGTTGGGCCACTAGTGGGTGCTGATGATTGCCTTTGTAATGAAATCACACACACATGCGTGCAGAGAACAATACTCTATAAACATTAACAATGGGAGTACATAGGCATTCGTAGGGACCAAAGACCAAGTTAGATTGCTATTCTGGGTGACTGTCAACTATAAAACTACCAAGTCCCAGGAGAATATGGACTGGGAGTCATGACACTCTGGAGGCTGCCACTGGTGTATATAGCAGCAGGGCTTCTGCTATCTGTGCAGAGTACTGAGCCTGAGTGTTTCCAAAACTTCCAC
>OMNM01000478.1:0-10597 GCA_900302745.1 Parablennius parvicornis
TTACCATGTTGAAGAAATTGCGGATTTTGGTTCCTCTGCTCAGGTCCCAGATGTAAATGTTGCCGTCGTGACCCGCACTTAGCATGATGCGCGAGTCAAACGGGTGAGCCTCCAACACAAACACCTCGTCGTCGTGACCCTAAAACAGAAAGAGGTGTCGACAGTCAGGGTGGTCAGTTGCAGTTTCAGTCTGAATGCGTTAAAAGTAGCAATGTTTCAGTCACTCACAGACAAAACATGCAGGAGCTGTCCAGACGTACTCCACACTTTGAGCAGGTAGTTGGACACGGCTGTGATGACGGTGGTGTCGACTCGATCCCAGGCTACCATGGTCACCACCAGCTTGACTTTATCATCTCCAGTGGCAACAGTACTTCTATAAAAAATACACCATCACATATGAAGGGCCCAAAAGACAGGAACTTCAATACAAAGTGATGTGAAATAGTCCTTCTTCTTACCCGGGCAACCTTGCAGCCATGTCCAACGTGATGCTCTTCCACTCTTGTTGCTGGTAATGCCAGAGCCTGGCTGTGCCGTCTCGACTGCCGCTGACAAACCTCAGGCTAAATACAAACACACATTATACTGTCAAGAGGCTTCAACGCACAGAAAAACCATTTCGGAGTCTGCACAATGTTGGCAAACACGCTCACCTGTCGCTGTTATTGCTGAACTGGACCACGACAACTTTATCCTGAAAACACAAACAGCAAAGATGACAAGACACAGAGGACTCATTCGAATCAAGATAAAACACTAAAAAGGGTGGGATGACAAATGAATGTAGCAACAGTTTCCTGTGTCCTACCGTGTGAGCGTCCATCTCAGAGACCTTCATGGGAGTTTCAGCACCGAGGTAGTAAACCCTGATCATGTGGTCTGTGCCGCCAGTAGCCATGAACATACCACCTATTGAAAGAAAACAGAATGATATTGAGGATACAAAGTAGTTCCTCTTTAGCAACACTAGAAGAGCCGAAATAAAAACAAATTCAAAATCCGAGTTCACACTGCAGGACCTGGAAATACACTCACCACTACTGAAGGATGAGGTGGAGACTTGCACCCCGGGTCTTGACCGCTCAACAAACTTAACTGGCTGATCGCTGAGAAAAAGGCAAACAAAAAAAGTTGTTTATTTGTACAAAAATATAAAAAACTGAGATTAAGAAAACACACCTGGGTACTACCTTTAAGACTTACTTAAATTTCATGCTGAGCGAGTTCCACTTCCAGAAACACACCATGCCGTCTGCGCCTGTTGAGGCCAGGTATCGTGTGATCCCTTTGACCGCAGGACAAAACTAAAATGGAGAGAAGAGTCTGAGCTGGTTAGTCACGAGCACAAACTGGTTACAATTAAAAACAACATGGCAGCAGCAAACATTTAGAATGGGTCAAGTGTTTTAATTGGAAACTCAAATGGGGAAACGCCTCACAAACCAGAGGTTGTTTGTTGTTTTTGAAGTCAGTAAAAATCACCTGTATGGATGTGATGGAAGCAGCATGAGCCTGCAGAACAATAATGGGCGCACAGGTGCGTAAGCACCACACTCTGATGACTTTGTCACAGCTGGCCGAGGCAATGAGAGTATTCTCATGGTTGACGGCCATGTCACAGATTTCTGCCGCGTGGCCGCGAAGTGTTGCCAGGAGCCGGCCATCATCTGTGGCCCAGATTTTCACCAGGCAGTCATCAGAACCCTGAAAAACCAGACAATTGCGAAAAAAAAAAAAAAAAAATTGAACTGGGGACTGTCTGAGGTTAAACACGGGCAAATGCCAAAAATCTCACAAATAAATTAAAACAAGTATGAGAGCACGTAAAAGAGTTGCAGCAAAGTTTTTTGTGACAAACTAAATGAAAATATAATTCACAGAAAATATAACTCAACATCTCAGAAGACACTTTTGGCATAAAGTATTTTCCTTATCAGCTGTGAACTTCAATAAAAAGTTTGATTGACACGGATCCATTACATGAAAACTACTTTGGATTTGTCCATTTCCAACATTCAGTCGTGATTTGGTTCGGTAGCTCTTAAAACCAAAAAGTCTTGTTCTTGAAACAAGTAGTTTGTGATAATAAATAAGGGGCATCTAAATGGATAAACATGATTCTAAAGGGGTTTTCTTTCACCTGGAAGGAGACTGAAATAGTTTCGATATGTTGGGACTAAACATTTTTTCATTTGATTAGCCTTTATTTATTAAGGAGAAACCACATTGAGATTAAGAATCTCTTTTGCAAGTGTGTCCTGGCAACATGCAGCAATGCAGCTTTGTTGCAGGCGCTATACGCCCCATTACAGTTTCGAAAGAGACGCCCACCTCTTAAGCTGAACTTTATCTCTCGACATAACACACACAATCACCAGGCTTTGAATTGATCACTAACCGTAAATATTCGACGGCCGGTGCGGTCAAAGGCTACACAGTAGACTGAAGACAGGTGGCCGAGGATACGTTTGTGTATCTTCATGTGTTGGTAGGAGGAAGACGGCAGGGCCTGGCCAAAACGAGCCGTACCTGTAGCTTGGCGACCCCCAATGATGGAGACTTGATATGAAAACAAACAACAATGATCAGTTGAAGAGCTTTGGCTCGAAAGAGGTTTAAAATATACCTGAACTACCTTAATAATGTTTCACTTACCAACACTGGCAGGGTGTCCATTGTTGACTGGAGGTTCTGGTGGACGTCCTCGATGGAGTGCAATAACAGCAGAGCCGCGGCAAACTTTGTGGCCACAACCTGAGATAAACAGACATTTTGGTTAGTTAAAGGAAAGAAAAGGGTTTGCATTGATCTGGAAACAAAGTTCATTAGAATTGACACAATGTCAACAAAATGTAAAGGAAAAAAAAAATTAAGAGTGTGAAGAGAGACGATACTGACTTTTGGTGGTGCGAAGCAAAGACTGTCTTCCAAGTCCCAACAGTGTTTGCACTCCAGGAACGCTAGGTGGGATCTCCTTCTCGATAAGGGGGCCGATCCGTTGACAAACACGGAGCAGATAGTCTGCAGGAATGTGCTGGTTCAGACTCACCTGCACATGTGACAGACTGAATTTAATCAAAAGCCCCTCTTACACATTATATGGACGAGAAATCATTGCATAGCACAAACAAAACCTAAACTTGTCTAGTATGTAAAAAACGTAATTGAACTCTGAGATGTTGACATTTCCACTGTGATTAAAAGCAACTGACATCAAACCAGATAGCTTAAAAATGATTGAAAATAAAAGCGGGGCTGTAAACAAATTCTTCTCTGATAGAAGCTCCTTTAGAAATATTTCAATGCTTCACATTCAGCTGTTATCGTTCAATGATTTTTTTTCTTAGCGGCTGAAACTACAAATAAACCTTGTTGTTTCACACTGCGAATTTACACACACAATTTTTTTTTTTTTTGCCTTTTCTAGCTCATGTGGGATTGTTGTTTTTTCTCGGTAAAAGTGCCTTGAAATGACTCTTGGTTTTGGTGCAATAGAAATAAAATTGAATTGAAACTGCACACGAGAAAGTGCTTTTGTCACTGTCCTCAAGATAAGTTTCATTTTCACTATCTGACTACGAATAAAACAAAAGGTGAT
This sequence comes from Parablennius parvicornis, assembly GCA_900302745.1. NCBI lineage: Eukaryota > Metazoa > Chordata > Actinopteri > Blenniiformes > Blenniidae > Parablennius > Parablennius parvicornis. The sequence goes on from OMNM01000478.1 coordinate 3,602, forward strand.
CAATCTTGTCTGTGTCATGATAGTCATACAGCAGTAGTCCCGAGGGAAAGTTTAATGGCTAAGACATCAGTGTAAAGCCTTATTTCTCCATTTTATGACATACATATTACAAATACACATGCAGAGCCATGTCACATTATAGCAATAGAATTGCCACTAATGGTGTTGAAACTGAAATGAAAAGTAGTTACTGGCTTGACTTTTGATCTGAGTAACCTACTAATGTGTATGCAAACAGTTTGCTTGTTGTGAGAACATACAATGTACATCATACCCCTGTGGTGCCAGACACGCCCAAAAATTGAAGCTATGACTGTTTAACTGAGATAAGAACACGCAAATCCACCACTTAGTACCAGTGGTAGAATTGAGTGTTCTTATCTTCATGTGAACAATTGTTAAAGTCTTGATCACAGGACATTTTCAAACATGTTTAATGTATTACAAACATCTTTAATTATGCTTAAAACATACTTTGAAGAATACAAATTAGGAGATAAACAAATACTATTCAAACAGTTGCTAAGGAGCCACTCGATATTGGTCTAAATATGTTATGTAGTGATTTGATCAGGTGCTCAGTGGCTGTGACAATATTCTAATGAGCCAATCACAAAGAAAATGAGTCCTACTATTGAATCCAACCCCTGCCTCAGATGTGCATTAACAGGACTTTAAACTAATAAACTAAAGTAATCATCATTTATTATTCCTCTTGTCAACCACATTGGGGTGAACTAGAGAGCTGAAAGAGGTCAAGGATCTTGCCCATGGATCCACAGAGTTGACTTGTCCGCTGTAAAATCATGATTCCAGGCATGCTTCCCTAACATCACTGCTCCCAACTTACTCTCAAAATAAAATACTAATACACTTTGTTGACAAAACAAGCTGTTTATAATACACCAGACGCCACACAAAACTTTGAACCACAAAAAAAAAATAATTTCAACAAACTGAATGTCTTTCATTCACACAGTAACATACATACATATATACATTTCTGATATGGTGTGATTCAAGACATCAACTGGGCAGTGAAACACATGGAATTGACTATAGAATTCAAGAAAAGACGGCTTTGATTTGATTTCACAGACTTAAATGCGGCTAATATCCACATGAAATGTGGTTTTGTCATGCAGATAGTTGAATAAACTAAACCAGTCCGAGGGAGGGATTCCAAGAGTAAGAGGCGGTTCAAAGAGCCCAACAGCCAATCAGTAGAAGAGTTTATCCTTCTTCCGCCACAGAATGGACCCATACTGTGATCTTATTGGCTTCAAACGATGATGGACATCCCTCGGGCCCTATTGTCCGCGCCGCTCGTAAGCACGCTCCGCCCACCAACCCACACAATAGCAAAGCCTGGATATCCTTATTTATCAACAGGCCCGCACTAATATCGCAATTTAAACTATATTTAATTTAATTTCGACACATTTCCACCGCGCATGTTATGAATGGGCAATGGCATTTAAAAAACAGATCCACGCAAAAACTCACTTATCGGCGTAAAATAACAAACAAGCACGACTTATGTTATTAAAAAACTTACTAATGGCAGTTCACACTCACCCAGTCTTGGAAGGTCCGTTTGTATTTCTCTCCGTCCCAGCTCCATCGCTGCGGGACCAACTAAAGTTGTAAAAGAACAAGCTTAAGAGACCGAGCAAAGACCTGCTAAGTCTGGACTCGACGGGAGAAACGCGCTCCTATTTCCATCCGCCAGATGTAAATAGAGAGAAGTTTCCCTCGGAACCGAGCAGACAGGCGGCAGTAACGGAAACCACACATGAGAATAAAAACAGAAAGGTCCGGCTGAACGTACCTCATACTCCTCCAGCTCCTCCACCAGAATCTAACAACAGAGGCTTAGTTAGCATGGCATGCTAGCACGGCTACTCAATAAGACGATTTATGTCAAGTTGATTTTTTTAATTATTATTTTTGTTACCTGTGCTGCTTTTTTACACGGTCCAGACTGCAGAAATCTGGCGATGAGGTAATACAGCTCTAAAAGAACACAAACAAGAGAGTTAGCTCGGCGCTCACCGATGCTAACGAGCCGAACTAACTTTAGCCTGGAAATCCCTGCAAATGTATTCAATGTTTGGGCCGCCGTCGTGAGGAGAGCCTCCGAACTCACCAGCCTCGGTTTGTGAACACGTTTCTCTCGCCATCACTTGATGGGACGGGCGACATTTAGGAGACGCTAATGTTTTAGCTCGCTCATTAGCCGCCAACTGGCTAACAGTAGCTAAGTGTGTGAAGCTAAAACAGGCTAGTGGTGAATGGCCTCCTCCTCCTCCGTGGAGTTGATCTCAGACCACCTGGTGCTCGCTATCAGCGCCCTCCAGCGAAACAACGCTGAACGACAACAAACACTACATTTACATATTCAAACATTAACGATTTTACACTGAATTTCGATTTTTTTTTTAATGTCATGATCAAATGTGTAAGAATTTAGAAGAGTAAAATATTTTTTAGTTTGAGTTTCTGAGTGTCTTTTGATGTTGGATCATCAAAAGACACTTAGATTGTACTTACATTCTGCCTTGACATTCTGTGCATTTTCTTTGTAGGAAAGGCCTACGTTTATGTTTGATATTGATCTTTATCTTTTCCATTGTTTATTGTCTTTTTTAAGATTATTTTCATACCAACACAATCATGTCAAACTGAAGCTCACAAGGGTTTGGTACTACAGTGGGGTTCCAGAAAAAGGGAATGAAAGTAATCCAGAAAACTTGGAACGCCAGTAGGAATTAGGAGCATCAACTTCCCAATGCTTGATCAACCTCCATTGGTGCAAAACAGCTTTAAGTTAAAAAAAAAAAAAGTTATATATATGCCGATCCCACCTGATTATGGATGAAGGCATGGTTGGCTCTCCATCACAGGGAAAACGGAGAATCATTCAGTCACCCACACTCACATTCACACTTGGCCATATTAATCTCATAAAATGACCCCAAATACATATTTTTGAACACAAAAAGAGCCCATCCAACTCCTGCTCAGACTCAATCCGGAGACTTTTCACTGTAAGGCGAGAGTGTTAACATGTAAACAACTGTTTCTCCCCTCTTTCAATATTCTGGTAGGATTTCGTCACTATTAATCCTCATAGTAGATGTGAAAAAATTAACAGTTTCAGAAATAAACTTGGAAAATCTACTCAAATCAATATCAAAAGCAAATATAAACTCTGTATTCTGCTTCACACATTGTCAGCTGGGATGGGCTGCAGACCCCTGGACATCCTAAGTTGATTAAACAGATACATAAGATGAATGGATGGATGAATGAAAACAAAGGCCATATAATGTACATTAAATAGCTTTGATGATTTATAGCTGGTTCACTATATTAATATCCTGCACTGTGAACATTGAAAAAGTCGGAAAAAAACCCACATTGACATATTTTGCGCAAAAAGTCATTCTGTTGGAAAATTTTGTAGTCTACAAGAAGTACATTCCTGTTTGATTAGAGGGCAGTGTTCAGAGGCCGTCACTCAGGGGATAACATCTGGATTTAATTTTGGGAGAGGCCTCCTTGACCTTAATGGTAACAAAGAAAAGGTGCTGGTTATATTGTAAAATGGTGAAACATTCATTTTGATGCTCAGAAGAGGGACCATAACCACCCTCACAACATTTCATAAGGCTTTCTGATTGTGCCAAAATGGGAGCTGTATCAGGGTTTCAGTTTTGTTTTTTTTTGTTTTTTTTTTTTTTATAATAACTGGATCTTTAACATATGATTCCAATAAAATAAGATAAAATGCCTGCAGTACAGTCTGGACTTGTTTTTATTTCTTCAGTTCGAGTCTTGTTGTGACTTGGTACACTCTCATGTTATTTCTGTATGCTCACAATACACAAACTTTATGTGAATAAACAATTTTGTATACAGAAATGTGTTATACTCATTTATGTGAATATCCCATTCTTCATTATAATAGTCCACAATTTCCTCAAAATTGCACATTTAAAGGAAAGCAAAATGAATGAGCTGTATTCATGTTCTTAAATAGAAAGAGTCGTGGAAAGGTTGAGGACACGTCTGAGTCTCCGCCATGGTGATGTCAGTAGTCATTTGGAAAACTTGAAATAAATCCTCTTTGATTCGTCTTTCTTTTTTTAAACCTATCTGTCACTGATATAAAAAGCTATATAATCATCTCATGAACTTTTCAAAACTTTTCCCGTTGATCCGCAAAGGAGGGTTATTGCACAGTCATAACATCCATCATGGCCCGGTAGGTAGATTGATTGTCGATGGTTTTGTGAGTCGAGGCTGCACGCAGTCTCACTCTCATAGTGAGGTCCATTTTCTCTCTTCAATGCACATAAAAAGGAAATTCTCCGGAATTGTGTGCACTCTGGTGTGCTCACTATTTGTGTTTGAGAGTGCAGGCAGTAGATGTATGGAAAGGTTGAGTGTGTGTGGTCTTATATTACAATTGATATCTAGTTAAAATAGGAATAATAAAGAACCAATAAAGACAAATTAGTCCACCTGTGTTTAGGTTTATTGTTAATCTCTACATGGAAGTGTCTGAATAATATAAAGCAGCTTACAGTGGAGAATAAAATACGCACATGACGCACTCATTTGTCCTCACATGGCACATTTTTTGATTTGCTTAGTTCAGAAAAGGAGGAAAATGTTTTTTTCTTTTGTAAAGGAAAATCATATGCAACAGCTGGCTAATAGTCAGACATTTGGGGTAAAAATTGTACACATGAGAATGAGAGCCTCTTGACAAAGGGTTTCATTCTTCAGAATAAAACTTCAAATTTGACACGTGACGGCCTGAAAGCAATTTGATTTAAAGTCATAATGTGATATGCTGAAAAATTACTATCTTTTCTTTTGAACACCCATCTGTTACAGCCTCAGATCTCATGCCTGGATTCACTAATAATTTTCTGCTATGTGTTCGTCTACTCTCTGTATTTTGTCTCTATTTATCCAATTTGACATCTCTGATGAAGCAGAGTTCCCTTTGTTCAGCGAGTAACTTTTGATCAATTGATCTTTAGATGCTGCTCTCACCTTTGGTCAGCCTGATTGTGCTTTGCGTTTGGGTACATCAGAATCCCATCCACTGGTCCCTTCGTTTCACCAAAACTTGATGCTGACAGAGTCCCTTTTGGTTCAAAATAACACGCTGAACTTTGACCCTCAGTTAGCCTGTTTAACAATGTCACAGAGCAGCTTGCGAGGTGTTGATCTGCTGAAAACAGCAGGTTTTTTTTTTTTTGTCAAAAGCTGCCAGTTGATTCACTTGAGGAACTGATTGAGTAACAGTCAACAGATTAGAAGTGCTTTGGTGTTAATTCAAAAATCTTTATGAAGCATGTAATATCATGTTTATTTAAATCATTACTGACAAGTTTATAGTTATGTTATCTTGCCATTTCTCTGGGGATGGAGAAGCAGGACCGCATTCCTGTGAATTTATCTTTTCAAATGTGCCCATAAAGATTTTTTTGGAATGGCCCAGTCTTTAGGACAGCACTGTTTGCGCATACAAGACAAGCACACCACCCTATTTGAAAGTCCTGACTCAAAATGAGAAGCCTCAAAGCTCCAGCAGTTTACATTCAGAATTGCAGCCTCTTTATATAATTACAGCATGTGAGTTGCTGGTTAGTTTGTATATTTTACCTTTCATTAGATTCATGTGGCATGCCAACAATCACCCATTATATGCTTGCGACTCTACTATGAACTTGCGTGATGTGGTTTTGCAGTGGAGGAATCAAAGAAACAAAATGAGACATTACTCTTTCAGAAAGAGCCAAGAGAAACGAGTTTATTCAAACTGGGTTTTTCTTTTCTTTTTTTGGGGGAGGGTGTTGAGTTGGCTCTTTTTTCTCACATCTTCTTTATAGTTTATACAATGAGCTCATTACTTGTAAACACAACTAACTACACAAACTAAATCCACTTCTACTCTTTAGGAAGAGAAAATACTGTGTCCCAATTTTGAAGCTTCATCAATTCCACTGATTTAACCTATCTTTGTGAAAATGTTTGACAGTGACATGATGAAATTATTTGTGACATATAAAGCTATTCTATTCTATTCTATTCTATTCTATTCTATTCTATTCTATTCTATTCTATTCTATTCTATTCTATTCTATTCTATTCTATTCTATTATTTTCTATTCTATTCTAATTCAATTAAATACATCATTAGTTCCAGGTTATGATTTAAAAAATGTCACTGTCACCACATTTGAACATGTTTTCAGATATTAAATTTAACATAATAATAATATTACATTAATATAGCAGCCATATCATCGATGTATCGTTGTAGTAGAAGTCCTTGGTCACAATTCGGCCCCCTAAACGTGAAAAAAAGCATACCTGTGTCACAAAGCTCAACGCTGCTCCCATTGCCTCTCTCCTGCACTGTTATATTACTGTAATACGCTGATCAACCTAAAGGTGGCGCAACAGTGTCCTTTGACCCCTTGGAATATGTTACTGTAAATCAGAATGACTGAAGTCCCCTGGTCAGTCTGATCAGTCTGGTCTGATCTCTCCAGTCTCGCACCATATTCTGAAAATGAGCTGTAAACTATGGAGTGACATTTGAAAGCCTCCCTCAGAGAGCGAGAGTCACACAAATTACATAAAAATAACAACAGTGAGATAATCGTAACTCCAGTGTATGAATAAAATAATCTGTTGATTTATTTAATTAAGATGTATTTTCTTCATTGGGATTTATCAAGAATTGTCTTTAACGCAGACACACACACACACACACACACACACACACACACACACACACACGCACACACACACGCACACACACACTCACACACACTCTTACACACACTCACTCACACACACACACACACACTCTTACACACATTCACACACACTCATACACACACACACACACACACACTCACACACACACCCACACACACACACACTCACACACACAGACACACACAC
>OMNM01000478.1:14699-27265 GCA_900302745.1 Parablennius parvicornis
CATCAGGGGAGATGATCAATAGCATGTTCTGTATGAGACTTCACTTCAATGAGTATAAACAGTAATGTCAAAATACTGTTTTAAGTATGATAAAGGAATGATTCATGTGTTGATTCGCTAATGAATAATAATTATATTAAATAACTAGTGATCATGATTATATCATTATCAGATTTGATATCATAAGATGAGTGAAACTATAATTTAATCTTCACGGGATACTCACATGGACACAAGTGTAGTGCCATAGCTTTCTCACATGGTAGTTCAGGGATTTTGATTCTCACACAAAGATACTTCCAAGAACAATCCCTCCCCGTCCTTTGCGTGCTATATTTGGATTAAGGTCCAAACTCCAGGGTGAGCGTGCAGGCTACCTCGTTTATTGCTACAAGGCTAACTGTCCTGCGCTAACCAAAAGTCTCCTCGAACGAACATCATGAGATTAAGACGAAGAATAGAACAATTTGAACCAGCAAGTAAAATAGCTGATCGAATGAACAACAAAAGAACCGATAATGATCACAATCATTTTTATAGTAATGATAAAAGTTAGTTCATTGTCTTTATTGTTCTGCTTTCTTATTGCTTTTTTACCTGCTTGTGTATTGTTTGGATTCAGCATCCACTTAATTGGTATTTTGTTGTCTTTGATAAAGAATATACTTCCATAGTCCAATTTTAAAGGCACAGTACTTAGGACTTGAGGCATGCCACGGTTGGTCATTAGGTGTCATTAGGTGTCAGTAGTGAGTCAGTTTGGTTTAGTTTTTGCCAAGAGCTTCAAGACCTTTACAATTTCTTCCTTCTTTCTTATGTCAGAATCTGCTGCTTTTTCTGTTTATTCCCTGAAGTCAAGAGGAGAGGAATAGTGACTCACTGCACCCTCTTGTGACACAAAGGGGTAGTGAAACAGTGCGCCAACCCGGATAGCTTATTAATGTTTGTAGATTTCATCCACAACTTTATGATGCTTTTTCTTTTTTAGGTTTGCTCTTTTGTTTTACCTCAAGCACTCCATGCTGTACTTTTCAATGCTATGTAGGACTGACTCTAAATGCACTGCCCCTGAGATTAACATCTCTCTGATGCCACATGACATGTATTTCTGTGTTTCATGTTTAACTTTCAGTTTGTGTCCATCATGCTCTGCTGTGCATTCATAACTGAGATTTTATTAGCTTGGTAAGTCATGTGCTTTTGACAATGCCAGTAACCTTTCACTCCGTAATCTATCAGTGTCATCTTTGCTACAGTTTGAATTGTTGGCCTGCCTTTTTCTTTTTGCATTTGTTCAAATGTGAGCAACTACTAAGAAGATAATGCATCTTTGTCAGACCATTTTAAGCCATGAGGAGAGCAAAAGCAAGACACACTTATTATTTATACCAAACAAGTACTTTAGTTTTTTTTTCCATTCCATATAGTGCTATACCATTGCTTATCTCAGCCAATGCTGCTGCTTCTTTGGTCAATGGAACTATGTTGCACATGACTCTTGAGACTATGACTGGTATTCATGTCACCCTCTTTAACCTTGTAACTATGACAAACAAAATGTTCAGCTCCAGTTATATAACTGCCTGCACAGACGTCATCACCCTTGCTTCTGTCCATGATCTTTTGCTCCAAAGCACAGAGTGATTGTCCTCGGTAGCTTCAGGCTTCAGATCCACTGGGGCTTGATTAAGACATTTTGTGATTCCAAAAGCAGTTATTTATTTATTTCATGAAAAGGCTGTCTTGTTCTAGTTGTAGGACCTGTCTCAATGTGAGGATTTGATTCACATCTTTTCATTTCTAGCATGAAATGAGTAGCATCACTGGAGATAAACATCTGAACAGTGCGTGAGGCTTCGTCAATGACATGGCAGTAATGTACAAGTTTTTTTGTTAAGCATAATTGACTCTGCCAACCTTAGATTTGTTTGATGAGTGGCTCATCATTCAGCATAGTAAATATCAAAGCCACATAAAGCAGGTAAAACGAGCTCAACCACGATTGTTCAGCCTGCTTTACACTGATTTTTCTTTTCTTTATCTGTGATTGAGAAGCTGCCTGTTGAATTTATCAGATTCACGGGACACAAGGTACAGTTTTTTATCTTTCTGTGACAACAGAGGTTACTTTGAATTATTGGGTGTGGCCACATTTTGCATTTGAGATGAAGAAAAAATAATGGCGTCACAACATGTGTGGGCCCAGCCCATGTGTTTGACCTAGATGTGATTCAGCGCTTTGTTTCTGGGTGTTGGCTTTAAGTGTATCATGGTTTTGTTTTTGTTGAGTCAAATACCCAAAAAGGCTGCAGACAAAAAAACCTGCACTCCCAAGGTGGGTTTTGCTGTTCTCCAGCAGGTCATTTGCGCCCTGTAATCTCAGAAAACTAAAAGTTGGTCGTTGAATTAGACAAATGTGGTGCTGAAAGTTTTGCATCCAGGCTGTGTTGTGAAAAATATTTAGATTCTTCCCTTTAGTGGAAAAGTACTTGAGTAAAGGTACTGAAATATTTGGAAAATGTCAAATAAAATTGATGTATTAATCATGATATTTCATGTAGTAAGCAGTTAAGTTGTTTGTTCCTGTTGCAGTAGCATGAATTACTTTATTGTTTGGTTCATGTGTTCTCTCAATATATCAGTTTATCCTCTTAATGTTGTTTTGTGGATCAGTAGTTGGTAAGTAATCAAGGTTGAATTGATTAAAGTTGAAGGTATGAATGCTTTGCTATGTATAGATTTCTCAAATGCCTAGCTTTTTATTCATTCAACATGCACTGCAGTGTATTGTATATTTGTATTGATTCTGAAGCCTCACTTGTTGATCATGTTTATAAATCTGTAGAACAATCTAGTTCCTCCTTTTATAAACAGTTCAAATGATCTAATTTGTTTTACATTTCAGGGAGATGATAATGAATATGGGTTTGCTCAAGGACACTTCAGATGAATCATGACCCTAAAACATGATTTCTGCTCCAACTCGACATAAATATAAAGTGCCTCTGTGTTAATGCTAGTGTGTGCCTAAATGGCTGTGCACACATTTCCACTCAGATACGATGTTTTCTTTAAGCATGAATTAGGCGGTTACAATCATGTGGATTGTGCGAAATATAAAATTGAGGACAGCAGTCGCTGTGACTATTTTTTTTTTTTCAGTGTATTAAGAATTCAGGCTGTTAACATTAAAAATGTAGACGCTATCAACACACTTTCTCCGTCAGGAAGCTGTAGAATTTCAAGTTGCGGAACGGTCCTCAGGTGGATAAAACATGTGTTCGGCTGGTGACTTGATGTATTGTAGATCAACTTGAATGTTAGATACCTACAAATATACAGAATATCAATATCAGCGTGTGGTGTGGTGAAGATTCTTCTGTTTGATAGGTGGGAGATGAGAAATAAATAAATCTAACAAGTGTTTGAAAGAAGAGGGGAGCACTGTAATATACAGGCTGTGTTTGTGTCGTGTTCAGTTCCACTAAACCTTCCACCCTCCCTGACCTCTGCGACACCTGTGGGCAAGAGAGAGCATCTGCTGATAAAGAGCATCCTGTTGTAAATACGCTATCTAACAAACATTCCTTTACGCCACATAAGTCACGCCACAAAGACGTATCACTTTTCCACTTCGGTGCAGCAGCAGGGCACAGACTCAGCAAATTTCTTTTCCGCTGGTTGTCAGTGATGCCTTCAAATGAAGCTTCAGGCAGAGAGATGTACATCTGTCCATCTCAACTCAGGTTGGGAGGTTATGTTGTTAGAATGGGTCATCTTTTATACCAGAGTCTGGCAGCTCTATCCCCCGTCTCGTCCTGTCCATATGTCAAAGTGTACTTGTGCAAGACACTGAACTCTAAGTTGTGATCATGTTCAAGCACTGCACATTTTAGTGTAAATGATTGTGTGGTGAAGTGGTAATGGCACTGTTTATCTCAACGTGCTTTAAGGCAACTGCAACAGTCAAATTCACTGTAATTTAATTTAATTTAATTACATAGATTAACAATCAGAAGTGATGTTTGTTATCTGTCAGAGACGAAATTGTGATTTTCTTTTCTTTGTATGCTGTTTCCTCTCTTAAGGTGAACCTAACTTAAGTCTAACTCGAAAGATATGTGCTTTCAAGGGAAAGCATTGGAAACAGGGAAGCTGGTGTTTCATAATAGGGAAAATTAAACAGCAATAGATAGGAATGGAGACATAGGGTCATTTTTTCCATGGACTGCTTGTGAAAGGCTATTTCAGTTCACCTCGCTGTCGGTTCATAATCGAGAGGCTGGTTGTGGTTTTGCAGAATGTGCACAGTTGAATTTCTAAAAGTCTAATTGTTACTGTCATCAGTGTGAAATGCCTTAATTCAGAGCGATGTGAAAGACTCAGGGCACTTTAACTACCCTGAATTTGATGAAAGATGTAACCTGTGATCCAAGCTTGAGACAGCGGTGAAAAGAAAGAGCCGTATTGCCCTTTCCACCCATACCCTAGAATTGTGACCCACATATTTGCTCACACACTGCCTTAGGTAATTGCATCTTTTCCTGAGCAGCAGCAGACAATAACAGCCCTGAAATAATTTGGTGATTCATTTTTAATTGTTGGAAAAATATAATTACAAGGAAATTTCAGAGTAGATCTACCTGGCAAAAGGATGTTTGCTTTATAGGTCGGCTTTGTCTCTGAAGGGATGCGACCACCCACGGTGAGTTTGTGCTGTGTGGTGAAAGTGTAATTACAGGGCATCTTTGGGCATGGCATCATCACAACATAAACATTGAATAAGTGGAAGAAAAATACTTAAAATGTACCCTCAGTTTGAATAGGACTGATCTCACTTCATACTGAAATTGTTGCCAATCACCCAAGTTATAGTTATGAATTAAAATACCATATACAATGTCTTGTATATCCATTTTACCAGGGATTCTACCGAAATAGAAGCATCCACTTTATTAAAGTGAAATGGAAATGGCTCAGTAATTACAGCCAGTAATCAGTCATTTCTAGCCGGCATAAAGGGGCGTTTGTGTTTCGTGTGCGGGTGGGTGAATGTCTTCATATATCTGTGTGCTTCTTCTTTTTCTTGCAGACAGCAGGTGAGGACGTAAACTGCACTGAGACAGGATTGTCCTATCTATGTGTAGAGCTCAGAGTGGAAGGGTTCAGCTGTTGCCCTGGGGAGGATTAGTGGGAAGCTGCTGTTTGTTTCAGATGGACAGTACTGGTGGGAAAACACTTCTGAGGACGGACTTTAATGACTTGTTTCTTTAGTTAGTTGGGCATTTTGTATTGTAAGAAAATGTGGTTTTTATTGCCATTATTAAAAACATCCAGGAAATTGTTTTTTTTTTCTTGCTGATTGAGGTCTGGAGTTTCAGCCAGTAGTGCTCTATCACTGCTGAATAACATGGTGCAAAATGTCCTTGACCTGAGCCTTGTGTAACTTACACAGGACTGAAGAATGGTTATGTGTGAATAATGACCCATTACGTTTATAAGGCCATAGTCTTTGCTTCTTGGAGGATGAGAGTCTGTTTCTGAAGTTATACTCTGTCTTTAAAGTTCTGGCTTGTTTATTACCAGAAAAAAAACATTTCAAGTGAGGCTTTGGAGCCCCTTACTTCCTAAAATGTCATTTATTGGTATGACCAGACGTCTGTGGACAATTGTTGGCCTTTTTTCCTTTATCTGTAATGTCACTGGAAATAAATGTTGACGTTAAAGATAAGTATTTGGCTAATCATTGTTAGTCTCGGAGAATGAAGTTGAAGCAGGCATCTCAACTGGCACTGAGTTAAAAGCAGGAAGTGCATCTCCAGAAAGGTCGCCTGCCACTTGATTGATATTCAGTAGCCAGATAAATGGGTTTCTGAGCCGTGTATAAAAAAAAAAAGAAATCTCCCAGATCTGAAGAAAATGGAAACCAGCAGCTTGATGGACATAGCTGCCTTGGTTGGGGGAAAGTAGACACCACACGTAGTTACCATGGGAACACAGAGTGAACAGCAGTGCCACAGTCTAATTAATGACAGTCAGTGCTTCACAGAGGGCCACAGTGACATCATCAATACCAGTGCCACACATGTAGCTCAAGGCAATACGGCTTAATGTCTGAGTGATTATAAAAATAATACTTCTTTCACTGATGTATTTGGTAATAGTCTGGATGTGGATCCAAAGACGCAAGGAACATAACAATGGGCATTTATTATGTAGTGACGCCTGGTTATGAGCACTAAATGTCATCTCATTATCCAATCGCATGACCTACATAAAAGAGCGGAACTAATCTCTATGTAGGCGGATGGTGAATAATGCAGCAAAATGTGGGAGATCTTTATGAATCTTAGATGTCTCACACTTGTTGGTTGCTGGCAAAGCAACAATTAACTACAGAATAATATCATCACTACTGTTATTTTTATGTTGTCATACTGAGTGTATACAGTTATATGTGGAGTGAAATTTTCTAAAGCACCGACTTGATTTAGAATAACTGTAAAAGTCCTCATTTATTTGAGCTGTCACCAGCTGACTCATTAGCTTGTCACCATGAAGCAGGTTGATTCTGTATGATGATCTCATTAAATGTATCAGTGAAGTGTAGATATTTCTGGCCCGACTGCACAATGTGTCCAGTCCTACTTACACAAAACACGCTATGGGTGTGCTGCTCATGCTTGTCAGGTTTCGTCCTTTTAAAACAAACCCTGGTGCGACTGTGCCCACTGCAGCCTATTGGTGAAAGCATGAATCAAAAATCCTGTTGCCCACAGGTCTGCCTCCATATAAACTCGGGTGTTCAGTTCTGGCTGAATGTATTAACAGACCACTCACAGGATGTAAAAGACCATTTCTTCCCCTCCTGATGTGTTCGCCGTTGGTAAAAATAGCACCACATTAGTCCTGCAGTCTTGCATTGTTTGTAACTCAACAGACAGCATTGTTAGAGAGGATATCAGAGTTATTTCATACAATATACTTCACAGCAGTTGTTAAACTTGTTTGCGTGATGGCAGCATACCAATGTGAGTTCAAAACAAACCACATTGGCATTGTTTTATTCTTTATCATTTGTGTTTAGACCATGGTGCCGCACTACGAGTGTGAAAACTGCTTGCCTCACTGTGACTCTGGACCTGACTGGTTTTGATTACTGAACACTCATTGACTTTTTTTTTGTCAGACCGGTTGGAAAAATACACAGCTTCTGAGCCTGCAGGTACATACAGAAGGCAGTGGCAGAGCCAGAGTGTCTGTGTTTGTTAAATAATGATTTATGGATTTTCTCAGGAACACTGTATTAGACTTTTTGAATCACATAAAAGGTCTAGCTGAATTTCAGTATACTATCCATCCATCTACCTTCTATACCTGTTTGTCCACCTCAGGATACTGGGGGCTGAAATTAAGCAAAGGCAAGGTCGTCGGTTTATTGCCAATTTACACACTTGACACATAAAATCACTTTATAAATGTATAACTATTATTATTCGAGGAAACCAGAATACACTGAGAAAATTCATGTACACAGAACATGCAAACCCCACACAGAGAGGACCCAACCATTCTTGCTTTACAATTGCTGACCTCTACAACCACTAAAATGTAGAAATTAGCAGAAAGAAAATTCAATATACTTTGTGTGTTTGGTAAAAAAAAAAAAAAAGAAAAAACCTTATGAAAGAAATAAATCGTGCTAATTTGTAGGGGAGAGAATCTCTTAATGTAGTTGTCTGTTCAGATATAAACTTTAGACCTTTGCCCCTCTCAACTGAATTATTCTTCAGGCTAGACAGACTGGCAAATATGACTGTTCTCAGTTTATTGACTTCATGTTGCATGATTTCTGGGTGCTGAAGGTCATTTTTCAAATGTCCCCTCTATCCTATCAAGTATGTACTTTTTAATGTATATTTTTGGGTGCTGTACATTTAAACATGTATTTGTCATCTTGCGCTGGATCAGATTGTCTGAATTCCTCTGTGCATGTGATTTTTCATGTTCCGGTTAAGTCTTTGGAATGGATTGCTGAGTTTAGTGTGTTTGTGCATGTTTGACTTTGTAAATATGTAGATATGGCTGCAGGTTTTTTTTTGGTTGACTTGATAAATATCAGAATTTGAATGGTTTCGTTGTTTGAGCTGAAGCACCACAATGTTTTGGGGGCAAATAGCTTCTCCAGGTGGATTCGCTATTTCATTTCTGTTGTTCATTGTCTTGGTTTTAGTGGTCACTCCAATCTGACGCCAGATTGTGTCCTAATTAGACCACAACTACAGTCCAGCGTTGTCAAACCTTACCTTCCAACCCAGTGCCTGTCTTTTTCTTGACTGGCAATTCTTTTACAGGAGAGAGGAAAACAGAACAAGAAGTGTGATCACACAGTGAGAGCTGCTCACAAAAAGGGCTCACGCTGAATGAATGTGAATTGAAAGCTGTGCGGTGCGGTGGGGGACCTGAGCGGTACCTCGTGGCCTCACTCTGTCTGGTCTCACTGAATTGAAACAAGCTGGGCACTTTCAACTTAAACAAACCATAGAACATTTTTCCTTTGTTCAATTTTGAGTTATTTGTCATTTAATTGCTCAATTCTAATTGTTTGGTTGGATGTTCAACAGATGCTATGACTGCTCAGCCATCACTTTCATATATGCAAAATGAAGGGCTCATTGTGTATAAGAGATATTTGAAACTTTGTGAATCCACATTCTGAATCCTCTAGTTATCTTATAATGGCTGCACCATAATGCATACACATATCATGTCATTGATCAAGTCCTGATTGAGCTCTTAGATCCAGAAATGTAACTGGTGAGGCTGGTATAATACTAAATGGATACATTCAGGAATGCAATGAATCTTTACTTCAAGCAAGAGTTGCTGAAAAATAGTTTTTGCAAGTACAACATGTAAACCTGATAACGCAGCTTGAGCTCTGATAGAATTTTGCTGTATCTGGGATGCATGAAAGCTCAGTGAAAAAACAAAGAACTGGATAACATACAAACATGGAAATCTTTGAAAATTAAATGAAAGCTCTCGATATAAAATAGGTCAAGAAAGTCACATTTGTTCAGCTGGTTGTGTAATTTGAGCAATTACTGACTTCTGAAGTGATGAGTTTTGAAAAATATGATATATTGTACTGTTCATGCGATCCACGTATACATCCATCCAATAACTATACTATACTATACTGTACTATACTATACTATACTATACTATACTATACTATACTATACTATACTATACTATACAACCATCTTAAAAGATGTCATCTGCGATATTTTACATTGTTGATATCATTGTTTAATATAAAAAGCTTGCATGTGCCCTGAAGTTGGTCAGTCCTAAAATCTACAGTGTTACAATAAATTATATATTTCTAACTAATTTCAGCAATACATTTCCAGAAGCTTGCAATGCGACTTCATTTCAGTTATTTATCAATAACTGAAGTTATCACAAGGACAACTTTATAATTTCAAGGACACTGCTTTGATTAAAAATAACCCCAAAATACATCACTAAACAGGGGAACTGATTATTATTATTATTATTATATTATTATTATCATTAAGTCAATACTGCAACTTTGAGGCTAATTACAAAGAAAAAAGAACAATTTGTGTTTGTTTTATATCATATTCAGTATGATTAATATCAGATTATAATCCTATGTAAATGCTTCAACTATATAAATCTTTTTGAGAAGTTAAGGTTGATTTTAATCACAATAAACAGGACAAAAGGTTATGGGATA
This sequence comes from Parablennius parvicornis, assembly GCA_900302745.1. NCBI lineage: Eukaryota > Metazoa > Chordata > Actinopteri > Blenniiformes > Blenniidae > Parablennius > Parablennius parvicornis. Next base: position 24,469 of record OMNM01000478.1, read on the forward strand.
ATTGAGGGGCTTGTGAGTGAAAGATCATAAACATTATGGTTTTAAAACAAGATTTTAAGGTTTCAAACAACCGGCTGTTTTGTTCAAGTCTGTTAGTGGACAGGTGGTTTGAGTCCATTTCACATTCAGCACATGTTTAATGATCCAATCTGTTTTGTATTTTGTGCATTACTTTTGTAACAAAAAGTGGTCATCACAACTGATGCACTGTGCCCATAAACTACTCGTCTGGTTTGCAAATATCTTTTTTCGGGGACAAGTGCCAGTGAAATCCTTACACTTTTGAGCCCTCCTCCTGAGCCAGATCAGTCATGAAAATCAGCACCACTACAACAGCTGCAGTCTGAATCGGCCGCGGGGAAAATGTGACTCATTATATTAAGATGGTCTTGGAGATGAGTGGTGTGCACATCTAGCATGGACTCGACACTCTGCCTGATGTTCGTGCACATCCGGGGAGAAATTTCCATTATAACATAGAAAAATGAGACAGTGCCAGATGTAGCTCTTTAATTACTTTTGTCTTAAAATCATCACCTCAGAAAATGTATTCGGTCCACTTTGTAGCAAGTTTTCTTTTGTTAGTAAGTAATACAAATAGTGTGTTTTGTTTGGGATTTACAAATTCAGGTCACATGATAAAGGATTTAGACTTGGGTATTATTTTGTTATAAAACATCTTAAAACTGGTTATGCTGACTTATTTTTATACCAGTTTGACATGGAATAATTCACTCGTCGCTGGTAATGTTCAGAGTGAGTACTTAGAGGAGGCCAACACTCTCCAGTATGAGGAGCTTCATTAGTCGAGTTGAGAACATGCACTTAAGGCTTCTCTGATGTCTTAGATGAACCTGTCAAAGCAGTTGATTCTCATGTGTCCCGTATGCTGCACACGCATGACAACTGGCTTTCATCACAAGATGTCTTTCCATCAGAGAAATGCGTCTGTGCCATTGAATTATAAAGAAATGACGTGAGGTTAAAAGAAGGGAAAGCATCAAAGTCAAACCTTAAAAACTGTCTTTTAGTACACAGTGTTACGGTTTTTTTCTGACTGTCAGAGACTAAAAGACATGCAACCGTCTCAGGATATTCAACAATGCAATGAAGATTCAACAAAAAATTATATAACTTAATAGGATATGACAATATACACCTATTAAACATCAATATCAAAGCTTTTTTAAAGTGAGTAGTACACAGTGAAAGACATGCCTTTATAGAATAGCATGGTAGACTCTTCTAGTCATGACAGTATAAGATATTAATTTAGAAGTAATTAAAAGCAAAATTTATATAATACACATTTAAACGTAAACATTTAATTACATTTGACCTCAGGTTTACTATTGTGTTATATTTAACAACCAATAAGCATAAATTACCATTTAAAATAGTCTTTATTGACGAAACTGGGATCTTTTTACTTTTTGTTTTGCATAGCAATTCTAAAGTTCTCAATTCAATTTGATTTATTTCTATTACGCCAAATTCAACAATCATTTCCAGGCAATTGTACAAGGAAAAAGTTCACTATGAATAAAATGACAGGCCGCATATTTACCAATAAACTCCACATTCGGAATGTCAAATTGTAGCATAGCGACATTTCAATAACAACAACTCCATCAACAGGTTGGCAAACTTCTCAAGGAGCGGGATTTTTCTGCAGTGTACATTAGAGCAGCGCAATATGTCACAAATTTATTCAGCATTCACAATATACATATTGCAATAGATGGACTGAACTGCTTGCAACAAGCGTGCATGCTATGTCAATATTCATTCATTCAGTGAACATCACGTCAACATATTGATTCCCTTGGTTTAACATGACCTGGTGACATCAGGCCAGAAGTCAGAAGCACAACGAATCAAGGATAAATGACTAAATGCTTCTGATATGCTGCGGACGCATATGTGCTAAACATAAATAAATGAATGAATAAATGAATGAATAACACGGAGCAGTTCATTCTGGTTGATTGGGTTCAAGAAGAGAGAGAGCACTGCTATTTGGAAGTACGTGTCCCCCAAAGCTTAAATAAATCAACATCACATATATTATTGTATATCAGCATGCATGTGTTCAAAAATGCACCCTCATAGCATATATATTTGACGCTAAAGACTTTAGTATCAGTGTTGTTATGTCTGCTACTGTTAATAACTGAATACATTAGAAATAGGAGCAATGTTATTGACATTTATGCACATAATATTTTAGCCATGTAAGACCCTCTTATGGAGTCGTTTTTGCTACCAATTCATCAGATTGGTCGCAGTGAGGTTCACCACCGAAACATGTCATAATGTTCAATGCAGCTAAATGAGGTGTAAAATCTGTAGCAGTGGCTGCATGAAAGAACCAGTACACCCCGTGGAGGACAGCACAATTTAGATTAACTCTGGCCCAACTAATGTACTGATAATTATGACAATCATAAAAGTGATAGGGATGTTAGCAGAGTCTAAAGTTTTCTCGTCGTCCTTATCGGAAAGTAAACAGATTGTCTTCGGCGCGGGCTTGGAAGGTCTCAGGCTTGTGACTTTACGCCTGCATCTGTGGCCATTTGTGTTACAATCTGACAGCATCAGAAATATTTGGAGCCTGTCCATTATGAGCTCTTGAAATTAGTCATGCAGGCTGCTGACCCACATTTGGGACTTCATCTGAGAAAGAAAGCAACCAGGAAGTTGAAAAAAGAGGGGGGGGGGGAGAGAGAGAGAGAGAGAGAGAGAGAGAGAGAGAGAGAGAGAGAGAGAGAGAGACGCACGCACGCATCACACAGAT
>OMNM01000479.1:0-18136 GCA_900302745.1 Parablennius parvicornis
GATCAGGATATTTCTGTCCTCGTGCACTGATGAATGGTGCCCCCAGTAGCAGGTGAATTAGGCAGCCATATATAGAATTCAATAAGAATGGAAGTAATTGACCTGTCGTCTTCCTGCGTAAAGTGCTGCACCTACTCAAACTTTCTAATCTGACCCAAGAAACAATGGGCCCTATCAACTAAAATATCCTGCTGTTAATTAATGCAGAGAAAGTGTATTAATAGAAAGTCCCCATGGTGCAAAGCTCTCACGAAACTGAGAGGTAGACAGAGAATAAAAGGAGAAGCAGAGAGAGAGAGAGACAGGTAAAAAGAAAGGCAAAGGTGAACAGAGTGGCAAAGCGATAGAAGAAAAAAATAAGGGAATGAAAATGCTAAGTGGGAACATATAATTTAACTGGAGGTGGTTCACAGAGAGGCTGTGTTTGCCCACGCACTCACCGGTGAACGCCACTGTTACACATGACGATGTGTGTGGCTCCCAGGCGCGAGCAGAGCTCAGAGGCCACGGTGAGCAGCCCCACTCCAGAAGCCCCGCAGGCGGTGTACTGACAGGCAGCAGTGCGGCGACAACTGATAAAACTTTCCATCAGACGATAGAGCTCCTCCAGAGCGTTGAGCGGGCGCATTAACTGGGCACAAATAGGGAGAGAGCGGTTAGTGATGAGGAAACCCAAAGAGACACAATTTATAAACAAACTAGTGTATAAATCTGGAGATAATGACTTAGCCTGTTATTGACTAAATATTAGATTTATGATCAATAACAGAAAAGTTTGCTGGGAAATTAAAGGTAAGTACGTTCTTTAACTTTCTGACTAAGCAACAGAGAAATCAGATTGTCCTGTGAATAAAGTAACCAGATTCATGTGCAGGTTCATATGCACCTTGTGTATCGTCAGATTTAGAGGGGATCCCACTCACAGCTTTACATGGAGGCCCACAAGTATTGGAGTTGAGTTTTTTTGCGTGTTGTGTCTCTGTTTTGTACTTCTTTCAAAACGTTCATGACCATTTTTCTTAAAACAGTGTGTGCAGCATTGTGAGGTGACCCTATATGACTCTTAAATAAGCACAGACAGCAGGAAACGATCCAATATGCTGTTTACATGAACTCTGATCGATCATAAACAGAGTTACTGAACCTCATCTGATCGTAATTTCAGTTGTAATCAGAAGTGTTTACAAGACATGGATCGTCATGTTGTCATGTGTGCAACACAAAATTACAGGATGTTCTTACCTTGTCTATTAGGGCTGCTTTGGGTGCAGAGCTGGGTGGCATGTTGGACTGGTCCATGTAAAAAGCCCTGAGGAAGAAAAATAAATATCTTACATGAGAAGCAATGCAAAATGAAGATTTGCACCATGTGTGGGACACAAAATAGAGGGCAATAAAAATAACAAGCAGCAGTAGACTTGAATCAGCAATCAGACGCAAGGTTGTTTTCTTTTTTTGTTTAAAAGCACCATTGTCTGGGATCAAAATTGTTTCCCTGCAGCATTAGGTCATCAGGAGCACTGGCAGCCTTTCTGGGAAAAGTAGGCCACCTGCTCATTATGGAGCGCCACTTCCTGACTATCAATCACCAGAGTAACTTGGGCAGAAACACAGACTAAGCATCTCTCGTCCTGGGCATCACTCCAAATGCCATTGCTTCGTTCATTCATGGAGTAAAGCCATTTATAAGTTATTTCCTCCCTTCCACCACCGGGGGCAGCACTGCACCAGCGTGTCCTCATGCAGGCAGAGGATGTATGCCGCAATGAGTCCATCTGAGGTGGAGTGCTACTGGTGCAAACTCAGCATTCTGTGACTCCATCAAATCTGTGTAATCCAGCAGCGGGCTAAAAATAGGTACATTACACCACATTAAACCCCTTGTAATAAAATCTCATACTCCATTACTTCTTGCTAGAAGCGATAATAATGTATAACCTACAGTTGCCCACATGCTCGATTATGAAATAACAAATACAAAAGAAATTAAAGAAAATTTAACTTTGAAGAGATTCAGCAACGACGGGCTCCGGGGGAGGGAGATTGTTTACAAGAATTAGTGAAGCACATCTCATTCATCTGCATTCACTCTGGTATTAAGTGATTAAAATCAGGGCAAGGAGGCATTCATTATGACTGCGATATTTCTGCCTGGCGTAATATTAATGAAATGGATTAATCAGAGAAGAGTTAGCACATTGGTGAATTAAGATAACAAACCATCCAAGATAAATAATAAGTCAATATAATCATAGGACAGGTTCGTTGCTTCAGGTGGGATTTCCTGCTTTGAATATTGATTTTTACATCAGCCATTCATGTGTATGGTGATATTAGAGCCCTGCAAGTTGATGAAATGATGAAATGTCATCATGCACTGTTTAGTTTCAAATGTGCAGCATGTTAATTTTTAAATATGAATGCATTGTGGGAAAGATACATGCCAGTAGACCACGGTCGTCTGCCCCACACATATCCCGGCCTTCACTTGTTCCAGTAATGCGCCCTCATAGACGCCCACACTGAACATAAAACCTTGAGAATACACTACCTTCTGCCATTTGGGCCAAGATACAGATTCATCTCTGTCCATGCTATGTCTTAAGCTGTCAGAGGTTTGAATCCTTGTCTGCCAAATTGTGCGCTAACCTTGTAGAGTGTTCTACAGAATGACGACAAGCACAGTTTGTTAAAGGTTCACATGAAACTAACAGCCCATGTAATTGATGCGAGATAGCCTTATCATTCAAATAGATGCTGAAGATCGACGGGGAGTTGCAGTGTGGTTAGGTGTCTCTTTTAAAAAGGCTCTTCTGGAAATCTTTTCTAAGAATGTAAGCTGCTCAGAACTGCTTGAACGTCAAAACTGAGTGGTAAAAGTTAAATGGACTTTTCTTATATAGTGCAGTTTACCGCTCCAGCAGCTTCACACAGTCCCTCAAGTTCGCTCCCAGAAACACACATTTACACAGCAGCAATGGCTGTTGCTGTGCAAGAAAACACTGTTGGGTGCAACTTAGGGGTTTAGTGTTTTGCCCAAAGACAACAACCTCGGGCATTAACCGCCAACCTTGTTGACACGCTGTACTAGCTGAGCATCTGAGCATGTGCACGCATATAATTCTGTGCATGAATGTGTGGTCTTAAAATTGTAGAGTACAAAATAGTTGTGGGTGGGTGGATGGCTCAGTTGGCAGAACAGGTTATCTCTCAGTCGGAAGGTTACAGGTTCCCCAGATATCGAGTGTCCTTGAGTAAGACACTGCTCCCAGTGGATGACTGAGCACCTTGCATGGCAGCCGCCTCCATGAAAAATTGTGAACGTGACTAACATTGTAAAGTGCTTTGAAGGATGTTTAAGTGAACTACATCACTGATCTCTCTTTGAGCATTAATGCTGCCACCTGTTCAGTTCAAAGTGCCAGTGTTGCAACATGAGCTTAACTCCTACAGATGAAGTCCAATCTCCAGTGGACTAATGAGTAATAACAGTTCCTGTCATTTAGAAAGTGCAATCAATGTCTACTTTGTATTTTTACACCACACGGTCCAGATTGAACCCTCTTCAGGGCTGCTCTTTGTCGTCGGAAAGTCCTAAGTTTGGAACCCCTTGATCGAAACAAAACAATAGTTTTCCTCTAGGTCAAACAAAGATGAAGCAATAAACACAGTGACAGAGAAAGAAAACAAGATATAATTCATTGGACATCAAAATCGTTCCCTGAGATAGTTCCCATTCCGGCTCTTGTGGGCACAGCCCGTTATCTGGACCCGCTGTGAGACCAATCACCCTTGTTCGGCTTATCAGTCAACCATTCAGACTTTTATCTTAAAAGAACTTAATAGAATCTGCCCGAAAGAAGCCGACTTTTGTACAACTGCCAACTCGATTTCATTTGCGGACATTTGTTTATCAGTTTCAGACAAAACACAAGCACGTCACTTCGCCCTTGCAATACGTCTTTCGCAGGAGCAAGGTCGTAAAATTCACTGATTATCTCATCCTCCAGCTGGAAGAGTCGTCCTAAAAATACAGCCAAGCACAGCTGAAAGAACCGGGCTGACTCTCCTGGAGGTCTCTAATGAGAAAATAATCAGAGTCAGCCTACAAGTGATGTGCGGTTTGAACAGGATCTGCATTACATCTCACTAAGCCGAGGATGTTTTGTCAGTGTTTTTGGAAACTGACAATGACCCTAGAAGCATTTATTACGGATAAGAATTGACATTTTGGCCCACACACGGTGTGCAAACACATTACTGTGTGGTTGGGAACACATTACATACTCATTGGGTATAAGGTAGAAATCCACTGGGTGTCTATTTTTCTTTCACACATCAAAAAATGGTTTCATAAAAGTACAGCTGCTCCATTTTAATGGCAGGACACTGAAAGGACCTGCGGGCTTTTCAGACTAGCTTGTTATCATTTTTCTTTAACCATTCTTCAAAATCTAATCTTCCTCAAAAAAAATAAGCTCATGAAAAAGCAGGTTTGCCTTGTTTTAGTCACTGTGTCACACAAAAGCAGTTTGCAAGCTTTTCCCCCTCTTCAAAGCTGCTTTTATGAGAGATGAAGACAAGCATAGGTAAAACCTGCATGTAACTCCTTCGGCAATAACTAAACCCCTCACCAACACGCACTTTCACATCGGACTCTAATGGAGGATTTGGCTCCAGGCCAAAGATGACCTGCTCTGCGTGGAGCTGGTTTTACTTCATTGGGCCTATGAGAATATCTAATTCTCTTTTGTTTCTGCTTTCTTCATGACAATGGGGCACTCTGGGCCATTTGCAGCAGAGGAACATTAGTAGTCAGCTGCAGTGGCGAAGCAGAAGGAATCAGAGGCACAGATGTTTTTCAGAGGAACAGCAAGGGAATGGGTATCTCATCCTCACATCCTTCTTTTCAAAGAGTACAAAAGAAAGCACAAGTGATCCCTGAGACTCCACAAACACAGACATGACAACAATGTTTATAACCGCCATGTTCTGCAGATTTGTTTTAGCGCACAAGGATGCGAAGGTAAACCGCCCAGGATTTATGACCTTATCTACGACCTCGCAGAGGTTGGTTGCTCGTCCATGTAAATCACTCACAAGGCCTCGATGAATGACACTCGCCGTTATTAAATTCTACATAAACGTCTGAAGTGAGGAGCAGAGGTGCTGGGGAGGCTAACAAGGGGCTTCCAGGAGCTGTTGCACGCTCCTCAGTGCTGGAGGTCATTTCCTTAATCTGCACCTCCTCCCTGTATATACAGACAGATATTTATGGCCAGCAATATCCTAACAGGACAGCACATGCTGTTGGATGCAGCCGAAAACCCACCTGGCACGTATGTTTCTTATTGCAGACATGATGATTAATTTCAAGTATGGGGAGGTTTCTCAATGTCAAAAATATCAAGCTTTGCATACGAATGTTTGGACCTTGATTTGTGTTAAAAGTGTCTTTGTGTCAGAGCTAGTTAAAGACTTGTTACCATTAAATCACTGTCACTGGGAACATATGAAGCTTAAGCACACTGCAAAGTCAGCACCCGGCTCACAAACTGCAAGCCAATTTATGATGCTGATGCATAAATATATGAAAAGTACTCTTGGCCACTTACGAAGGGGATTTCATTCTAAACCTGAGAAACTCATGCAGAGGTGAGTCAAGGTCTTTGTTACAGTATCGACCATCACTAAGCGCAGACCTGTCATCATTACGGCGGTCCAGCGCTGGAATCAAAGAGAGGTGATAAATGGAAACAGCTCAGCCCTTCAGGCTTCATAAACAGGGGTTCAGTGCACACTAGCTGGAGCAGAACGAAGCCTCAGCACCTTCCACACAGCTCGGGTGAACTGGGACTCGCTTTGCCAGAGCAGAGCAGGTTGTGAAGATGGGGGGGTGGAATGCAGTGGTGGAGGGAGAAAGTTTTGCCATTGTTTAGTGGAAAAAAAACAAATGTTGACCAGCTGGATATGATATCCCTCCTGAATATCTACAATCAGGATTTGATTGGGGTGAAACCAGAGAGGGGAACATTTCCCAAGTTGGATGCTCTTTTCCAAGCATGCCTTATTTCCCGTAATCGACAATAAATCATTTTTTTAAAAGTGAAAACAATGGAGATTCAAAATAATATTTCACAAATCTTTACAACTGAATATGTATAACGGTCATGACAGCTGTAAGCCTGCATATAAAGACAATCCAGCCTGACCTATTTCAAAATGAAAGCCTCTTACTGCTATACGTATGTCTCTTACCTATATATATATTTTTTTTTCTTCTTTACAAAAAAGTCATAAAAAGTCTGAGTTTTAAACTAATATTTCATCAAACAAAACAACTTTAAAATAAAGCATCTAAGTAGCACAATGTTTAATTCCCACTAGACTGCCATTAAGACTTAAATATTGCATTGTGAAATTCCTTGATGAGCCAAAACATGCTACTTATTATGAGATTATATGCACCATATGTGATACTCGAGTTTATAGTGTGTTTCACTCTCATCATGTGTGAGAGTTGGCAGCCCTACTTCACTTTAAAAATGCAGTTATTTTATGCGTGTTTCATTCAGTGGAATTCAATTCAGTGGAAGAGGGGATGCGTCTACCAGAGGGAGGAAAATCCCCTGATTCCTGCACATTGATGGACACATAACACCATTAATAAGAGCCATAACACCTGAAGGAGCCTTTCTTTTTTTTTCCTTCTTGGAGCCAGACGGAAGGCATTTGTGAGAAATCCTAACTCGGGCGAAATAACTTTATTTCTGGCTGACATTTGCAAAATCCTGAAGAAATCATGTATAAGCACCTTGCAATACTACGGCTTGTCAACTGGAGGAATTGAAACGTGCTGCAGAAGCTATTGTCATATCAAGTGTAAATCCTCGCTCCGAGGAGGAAGACAAAATACCATCACCTCACCGACAAATTTATTGTGTTGTGTGGATGTGGAGCACAGCGCCGGGATCCGTGTCTGCATGCAGAATGAGTTGGTGGCGCACCATCTATCTTCTTGTTTTCCGAGCACATTTTGATGAATGTGTCCTTTAGAGAACTATGAAGCATGATGAATGCACATTGTTGCTTGTAGTTTTTGTGTTTATTTATGCATTTGTGTGCATTTTAACGAGTATCCCAGGAAAAACTAGCAGAATATATCCACCTGCATATCAAAAGGTCATCCTACACTAGTCATTATCAGATCAGCGAGGAGCATTATTCAAAACAGTTTGATGTTGGGCACTTTTTTTTTAATTCCTTCCACACAAACTAACTATGAGCTCATATTAGGACTGTCAGACAACAGAAATGAGGGAAGGAGTAATGTAAGCTTGCTACAGAGTTGATTCTCTAGCCTGAAATGAGCATCAAGTTTAATCAAAACAAACTCCACTGCAGCGGTGTGATTACCATTTCCCTATAGTCAGTGCAAGGCTGTAAGCTCAAATGACTTCCAAGCAGAGCTGAGTGGTGATGACAAATGACTGTTAAACTAACAGAGTATGAAAGTTAACAGCCCGTAACAATAATATAAACCAACCGTTGGACAGAGCTATACATCCAACCTTATTGCTTATATTAGAGCTACCCACACTGTCATTATACACACTTTTGGACTGAGCAGAATTTTAATTTTCACATAAATCAAGTAATTTTTTGTAAATATGTTCAAAAATGTGGATATTTCACTACTGCTCTGTTACATGGTACCAAACATGTCATGCCGCCTTTCCAATAAGGCAAAGATAGTTCTTTAAACAGGTCTGCATACAGGCTACTGCCACACTTGTCACAGAAATACAACATGAGAGACATTTCATTAGCGCTCAACACGTAGAGCATGTCGGACTTTCTGCTTTATTCTTTCACATTCACAATCTATAGAGGAAAACTCGATTCCCTCCTGAAGTTCCCTGTCAATAAGAGTGGAATGAGATGAAATCACATGGCTCCAATAATCTCTCCCTCTGAATAATACATTTGCTAACTCTGTTGAGGTTCTCGCCTCTCTTCTATGCCCTCTTCGACTGACTCTCTCTTCCATATACTCTCATCAAGCCTTCATCCCTCCTCTGACATCCCCATCATAGCTCCACTTTTCAGTCCTATTTCTTACACTATCCTAAAGGACTTAAAGAGTAATGCTGTTTTCCACCCTTTTAGATTTCTCCTCCAGACAAGGGTGAATATAGGAAATAGGGCTGCAGAATATACTGAAAATGTATTGTGACATCATACATGTGGAATACACATACACTGGCAGAGTAGAAATGAACAATCTTTCCATGTGCTGTGTATTCATGCTTTGCGAGTTCAGAATAACAGGATTTTTAACAGGAAAGAAAAGTGCAATTAATCATGATTCATTCACAAATTAAATTGACACACAAGAGACGTCAACCAACGGCTGATGTAAAAACACTGGAGAAAAAAAAATCAGTGACAAGAGAAAAGACTAAAAAGCTCAAAGTACAAGCACACTACTTTAATCTATTTAAGTGTTTGTATTCATAACTCAACAATATTTTTGTATATCACATGTTAACTGACATTGCATAGACTGAATAATGATGTTTCTCCATTTTCTCCCCCACATCCATTTTACAATTTTTGAAGGGAAAATGCGAGCGTCTTCATCATTGAGCTGATATCCACTGATTTGTGTTCTATTTATCCAATTTAGGATCATCCATCTTACAAAAGGTTGTATACATCTTCTACAGTTCACCAGTTCATCATAAGGCAAATACAGAATCACTAATTAACGCGTGTGCACTGTGAGTGGTTCAAAGAAAACCAATACATGCACATAGAGAAGATGCAAACTCTTCTCAGTGAAGCCTCAAACTCTGGACTCCTGCCCGGCAAGATTCTTAACCACAACAAAACTGTGTGGCAGTGAACTCAAATGTCATCAATCAGGAAACCTACAGTGCATGAGGCTCAAGAAAACAAGTCCACCACAATAGAAGCTGTCAGTTTAAAGCCCCTCAGGGTTCTTGAACCCTTCAACATAAATGCATGTAATGCTCTTTATGAAAGCCTAAGTGCGTGGGTGCAGGTTCTGACTCTATACTTCTGACAGGCTGATTTAGCCCATGAGTTTCTGTGTTCAGGAGAAATTAAGTGACGTAATCTTGCACCATAAGAGTTTCCACTGACCACACTCGATGGTGGTTTAAAGCAAGAAAAAGCTAGAGACAGAGAGACATCAGGGAAATCTTACAGTAACACAGACAGTGTCATCATTCATGCTCTGATATTGAATGCAGGGTGGCAAAGGCATCAGTGGAGAAGCAAGGTCCATCCATCCTCTATCTCTTCAGCTGACTATGGGTGAAGGCAGGGTACACACTGGATGGGTCACTAGCTTTAACACACAATCACACAAACTTCCATATACACCAACAAGACACCTAGAATTACTCATCAACTTCCACAGTAAGGGAGAACATGCAAACTGCACAGAATGCTAAACACTACAGGGGAGCAATAACTTCAATTTGATTTACATGTTAAGACACACTGCATACACAACCACATGCAAATATCTCAATCAATTCTGAATATAGAAAAGCACATTTCCTTCTTGGCTCCTGCATACAAATGAGCCTGATTCTTTTACTTTATTTACATTTATTAGAAGCTCTTCCCATGCTAGTATTTCAAGCATAAAATGTAAATTTAGAATGTCTTCACCCCAGCAGGACTAGATGTGTATAAGAGGGTCTGAACCAGGTGCATCATGGACTGTGCTCTGTCCTCAGCCCTCGGTCCTGCAGTTCATTCAGTTCAGTGTTACCAGTGCGCTCCGACTGCCTGTCACTCAGCCGCTGGCTCCGGCCCACACTGTGGGTTTAACCCAACACTGCCGTGGCCCAGCTCCAAGGATAACGAGGTGCCTGAGGTTTCAAAGAGGGGAGTGACATCATGGCCCGGCCTGTGGTCAGTCGAAAGACACATGGCAGCCGGCGAAAGAAAGCTACGGTAATATTGCACTGGGTACTGAGAACAAGGTGGGAATATTTACTTTACTGCAACAGATGCAAGGAAATTCTCAGGATGGAAGCAAGTCTCGTCACTGCTTAAAGTTCATTTCACCAAGTGGATGCCACAGCAATGTTCGGACTAAAGTACTTGGAAAGTGAGAAACATTTCCCCTTATATCTGAAAAAATAAATTGAAAAAACAACAACCTCAGTGTTCTACAGAAAGAACGTATAATGTGCAATATAGAAATAGCAGTGGAAAGTAATTATAGTGCACCAAGAGAAGGAGACAGATAATTAAAATGTGTTGTTTGTTGAAATTTCCCACCCCTGTCAAAGTCTATGGAATATGTATTTGGCTTATATAAAGTTTTCTGGAAAAGGCACAAACGAATGCAAAAAAACTTTTTTCACACATCTAAACTAATTTCAAAGTCAAAAAAATATACTATGATAGCACATTCTTATTCAGCTTTCTTTACTACAGTCGAAAAGATGTCAACTGTCTCAGTCACTTATCCAGTTGAGATAATCAACCATTTCAAAGCTGCTACAGATTTATTTTTTTAAGTGGTTTGTTATTTTGTCCATCGCATCTCTGAAGTCTGTCCACACGTGTTCCCCTCACCCCTAATGTTCCCCAAATCACCAGCCCATGCCTGTCAGACACATCTGGTCTGTGTTATACTTAAATCCCTCACTGTCAATTCAATTAGGTTCTTTCTGTACAAGTCATACGGCGCAGAAAATTATAGTACACATGCATGGATTTAAAAAAAAGAAAAATGATGATACCCTTGGGCAGTGTTCATTGTTCGGACCAAAGAGAAAAGTCTGCACTCTCAGGTTCTGTTCACTTCAGATCAACAAAGTTTATTCTGGAACATAACATCTGCAGCAATCCTGCACCAAGTTGCATGTTGGAATTTAATGGTGGGATTTTGAGAACTCATCATCAATCTACAAAATTTGTGAAAGCTTTCAAAAGATCTCCACCATGCTCATCAGGATAAACTGCAAGGGTTACGTGTGACAAGTGTTTTGTTTGCTTCATTCACACTGCCATCGGAGCTTTAAAGGTACTGAACCAGATTATGTTTGAAAGTGTACTGAAACATACTATTTTGGCATTGAGACTTACACAAATGGACTGCATGGGAATAAAATTATATTCTTCTAAATCCCGTGTATGATTATATTATGTTATATATATTTAAGGTCCACACTGTAATGCGAAAAAAACCACCATGTCAAAAAATAAATCTATAGTATATTGTTCTACAATAACTCATCTAAATGATTCTGGTAATATAGAAAATATCATCAACATCTTTCAATTCATCTTGTCTATAAGTTGTTGTCCTGATCGGATGTAGGTTTAAGGTAAATTCATCAACTGATACTGGTTGTTAATAGATATACAGGTAACTGTGCTTAAATAAACATTATCATTAACCTGCCTTTGCTGTTGTTCATGGACGTTGCTTGTTCAGTACAACTTACCGTCCTTGGCAAAGCATATTACGCCAAAAAGTCCGCTATGTCTAATTCAATGAAATATATAATGACTTTGCACATTTTTCAGTCCATAACTTGTTTGTCATACACAGAATCTTGGAAATTAGTTTCACTCATCAAACTAAACACTGCAAACAAATTAGAAGCTCTCTGCAGAAAGCAATCCCAGCAAATTAATGTTTTGTTGTGGCGGGTCGATGTGGCCCATGACTGCCTGAACCATAAATCATTCAAACCCCCACAGCAGAATGCCCCTTAACAACAAGACAAAGTTTTGCTACGAGCTCTACTGTGCATTTAATTATCTGCACAATCTGCAGCAGATGTTTAGTGGAAGTCAACGTGACAAACCCGCGGGCCCCCTCGGGTTTCCAACAACTGAAACACAATCTGACTGAGCTTCAAATGGCTTTCCAAGAGTGTGACTGATTCTTTCTATTAGACAGGATGGTGTCTGTTTTCATCGTTTAATGTCGTTATTATAATATCTGTTTTTTACTGGCAGCTGGCCTGGCGATAAAGTCATATACAAAGCTATGATCCGTGAAAACAGTCTAATTAAATAGAAACGCCTAATGTTCTATTTAGCTTTCAGCTTGCAGACCAGATAAAGACGAATAAAAACCATTTGGCAAAAGCTTTAAATAATATTTAGGGTAAGTAGGTTTTTGAAAAAGGGATTTGCTGCTTTAAAGGGGCACAGTGTGCAGTGTAAGTTATGCCACACTTGTACATTGAGCGGCAGTGTTGAGTCACTTTAGCACAAGTTTGTACTTTGCAGAAACTGGAGCAGGAGTGTCAAACATTTTAGTTTAGGAGCCACATTCAGCCCTGTTTCATCTTGAGTGTGCTGGACTGATAAATTAGTGCCATAATAATCTTTCAGTTTAAACAAGTTTTTCTTTGATGTGGTACAGAGTATATATGATGAAAATATCTATATTTTCACAAAACCATAATAATATGTTTGACACTCTCACTTCAGAGCTTTGGCTTTTCTTTACAGTAGGTAGTTTCAGAAATCCAGATGAAGACATTAAGGCTCAAACCTGTGTCACCTGGCCAATGCTTTGACATTGGTTTAGTCATTTGAAAACAAGCATTTTGTTCAAAATATGATAGCATTTGCAATCCCTTTAGTGTGCATGTCTTTTGAGGTTAAATCATAAACTTGGACAACTCTTGATGGTTAAACTAATCTCTTTATTATGTAGATGAAGTCAGGAGCTTGAAACATTGTTGCGTTCTTGCGTTCACTGACTGAATACACCCCCTGGTGGTGCAAACTTTTATTGCGAGACAAAACAGAATAAGGCAATTACTGATAGTCTCTGGGCAGAAGTGAAGGAAATAATTATTCTTGACTGATAGTATTCGGTGACATTGTATCTCTGTTTATACCGGAGCTATCACTAACTACACACTTGGTGGGCTGCTGCAATATGGTGATGACATTGTCTCAGTTTTGTGTCATTTGACTAGATTATGATTTGGCATTAATTTAAAACATTACGTACTGCCCCTTTAACTGTGATCTCCACATTCTGAAAACACAAGCTACTGTCTAATATAAAACCACACTGACATTCAGATCATAAAGTGCATATGTCTGAGTTTAACATATGTTCTGGAATTTAAATCAACTCAACCACTTTTAACTTTCATATGTAATTTTTTTCATATGTCTTTCCACCTCATTAAATTATCCATGCCCGGCCAATCACAGAGGGTCTCAAGTGTGCAGCAAACCAATGGGGCGTGAGGTAAGAGAGTGCAGCAGCTGTGCAGAGGCACTACATCAACGCTGGTGACACGCTGGGCACTCTCATCCAATCACTGCTTCCCCTGCTGTGTGTGTTCGCAGCCAATCATAAAACATTCCTGCTGCGTTTCACTCAGCCAATCACCTTGAGGCCCCGCTGGGCTCCGAGAACCAAAAATGACAGAATCAGACGGAATATGCAGTCTCGCAGTAATGTCTGTTGTAACTCACCTCAATCTCTTGTAGTACTGTTTGACCTTCTCCAATGAGCTGGCGTTGATCTGGGCCTGGTATTCCTCCACTGACACGTTGTCTCTGTAATAGTATCCCTCCATACTCTCCAGTGCTAGAGAAGGGGATAGAAAGAAAGATAAAAGCTCACTCAGCCTACGCATCTATCTTTCAAGATTCACAATAATTCATGGAGCCGTTTTCATCTGCACACTGCACCGACTCAGAGCTCCAGGCTCGGTGTACCTTGTGTAAAGAGAACGGGGTAGATTTTGACGCTGCCTCCGTTTCTCAGCCTGTACGGCAGCTGAGAGAAGTAGAAACTCTCCAGGTAGAAGTAAACCTTCAGGGCTTGGCGGGTTCCCTCCACCTGGTAGGAGATGGGCATGTCTGCCAGAAGAGAGGCACAGAAGTCAGGCACGGCAAAGTTTAGAGCTTCACTGAAATGCAACGGAATTACAACTAACAACGATCAGCCTGCACTAATGAATCTCAAATGAAGCTGCTTTGAAAGCCATAAAGGCTGAAAGTACACACTGGCAACCAGCGGCTCCCCTTCAAACTGCTGGAAGTAGAAGGTGACCTTCTCCAGATCAATTAGGGCCACTTGAGTGTCCTCCAACATGGCCTGCTCGTCCGTCTGAGGAGAGAAAAGAGAGCGATAGAAATATTTGAATCATTTACTAAGTAAAAGCCCCTATGTATTGATCACAAACCTCTTGAAAAAAACACTTTCAAATATACTATTGATTATGAAGCAGTTATACAAGCATTTCTTGTAATTTCTCAAGACATATTCTATATTGCATCCATCTACTCTGCCACAGCTGACTATGATCTCCCGTCTATACTATTTTATTCAACTCTGCAGTACTTTAGCTGATCTCCAGGAAAACCCAGGGAAAACATGCAACTTCCACACTGAAAGACATTGAAACCTAACCTGGGGACCGGGTCTGCAAATTAGCCTTTGGCTAGATGGCTCATGGAGATGACATCGGTTGCTATATTTTGTAACAATGCTCTCTGTTCTGTCCCTCTTAAATAAAGTAATATTTACAAAAACTAACTAACTAGAGGCATGCGTGCAAACCATGAGACTTTTGTGTTTACATGTTTACGAACGTAAATTCCTACTTCTTTGTCTGCGTTTTTATATGCAAAGCATTAATGTGTTTTTATGTATTTGATTCATTTTACTCAGCGTCCACCAACATCTGCCGCTGAGACTTTGGATTGTGACGCTCTGCACTCTTCTGTTTCCCCTCCTTCGCCCTCTCATTCTCTTCTCTCCGTCTCCTCCATCCACAGAGGCATAAACGCAGCCGTGGCGGAGGAGGATTACGGCCTTTCTTTTTCTCCAAAAACACATTTGAAACAGCGAGACATGTGACAGAGGGGACGCCACCGTCCTGCCAAGTCACTCCTGCCGTGTACAGGCGAGTTTATCTCAAAGGATGTCACATGAGCATATTCACCGAAACACTCGTGAGCATTCACTGTACAAACACGCACACAAACACACACACAAACACCAGCAGCGTCCCCGGCTCTTCTCACGCTGCCTTTCATGTGGTGCCCGAAAAAGGGAGCGTGCTGAGATTTCATTGGAAATCATCTGCAGGTACCGAGACACCATTTTGTTCCACAGGGAAATGTCTTGAGGAAGAGGCGCAGCCTGACTTCAGACTCCTCTATCCGGGGAAAAAAAAAAATCCGAACACTGTGAAAGCACTTTTTCTGCCTCTAATTCCCTCTGAAAGGAAGCTGAATTAAATAAGTAAATAGCTCATTCCAGGAAAGTGTGTTTTTCACTGTGGGTGATGACACAAAGTGCAGAAATAACTGCATTTAAAGAGCACATTAACAGTTCTTCAGCTTGAATTTAAACCTCGGGTTTTCTAACTTGGGTGGAGACATGCATGGTTTTGTACAAGAAAAGAAAAGAATCTTGCAGAGAAATGCTAATATGGATCCCAGTGAGGTCAGAGTGTGTGCTTGGCTCAGTTTTAGCTGCTCACAGTGGTTATTCATAATGAGCTCTCACCTACATGGTGTTTCCACTGGATTTGCACCGTGATTCAAACTGGAAGAGATTCATTAGCTGTTCTATTATTAAAGTCTAAAAGTGTCAGATTTCTTAAAAGTTGAGATGTGTGTTTTAGTTGTTTGGACTATTTCTAGCGGCCCTAACTTTAACAACAAGTATGCAGACGATGTGGAAGCTGTCTGCGTAAAAACAGGGAGGTCAGCTTTGGGATCTGGCTCTGCAAATCGGCGGTGCACCTCAATGACTCAAACCTCGTCCACACAGTCACTGCGGGAAGACTGTGGATTGAACTCAGCACATTGCAGTGTTTTATTTGGGTGGCCATCGTGCAGCCGGCTTGATTGGTGACCCAAACTATTTAAAATCCAAACACTGAAACGGCAGTCCGCCGGAATTACATAATGTTGGATGTAGCTTTCTGGATGGATGGATTGATTGACTATGAATTTTTGCTCAGTTTGAAGTATGGGACCACAATCTTCAGTAACATCAGTCTCTTGCACTCAGGACACAGTGTCTGTGGATTTTGTTCACACTTGTGGATTGCTTACTGTTTGCAGACATGGGTTTGTCCAAGTGTTCCTGAGCCATTTGCTCTAGTTTCCGGTTTATAATAATGTTCATTCTTATTGAAGATTAGCAGCAATAAATAAAACATTCAGAATTGTACCATGTCATTTTTGAGAAAAAGTGTCATTAGATGATGTCGGGAGCCTTAAAATCTTAATATTCATTAATATTATTCATTCATAATAATATTCATTCAATTTTTAGATGTAGTTGCTTAATCCATCTGTAATTCTGAGAGATTCAGGCTTTCTGAAAGGCTCCTTTGATACTCAGTCATCTTATTGACTTGATTTACTTGTCCGTTCCACTTACCTTGTTGCCTGTTTGAACTTTTTCAAGATGCGTTGCTTCTATCAAATTCAAGTTTCTTGATATGCTAGGATGTCTTCATTTCACATCAGATCTCATTTTTTCTGTCCCATCTTTTTTGTGGTTGTATGAGTGATGACATACTTTTCTATGCACACGGAGATGTTTGACCATTTTACAACAAATTTGTTTTTCATAGGTCTAGACTGTAGAGCATTTCTGTTGACAGCCGGTTGGATTCTCACCAGGTTGGGGGAGAGGAGAGACTGGAAGTGGAAGAGCAGCCCCGCGCTGGCGATCTGCTCCAGCCAGCGCCGGCTGGCTTCCTGAGCCTCCTGGACGTCCTGGGCTTCCGGGATGTCAGTGTCCAGGTCTCTGCCTGCGCTGCAGAACTGAAATCCACACAGAAAAGACAAATAAAGTTTCTTCTTTTTTTTTCCCCCAATGGTTTCAGTTATTTTTAAAACTATTTATCCGTATTAGTTGATGTTTCTTTTTATGTGCTGTATCAGCTTGTCAGAAAAATTGCATTTTCCCCTGTTTTACTATCACTGATCTGCTGAGTTAAAAGGCATACAGGCTTTGAAATGAAACTTTCCCTTTAACCAGTGATTCTTTCCAACTAGTATCTGTATTATTACTAAAGTACTCAGTGTGAGCTCTACACATTAATTCATTATGAACATGCTGGAGAAGAAAGTTTTTTTTTTGTCTGATGAGATAGATTGATGATGATTATTATTATGCATAACAATGTACTCCTTGTCTGGATGTTTTTACTTTTTTTTTATGTGACTCTGTACAGATCACTGCCTCGGCCTTGTCTGCTGTGCAAAACTGATCTCCACGTCAATTGCACTGCCTGGTAAAACCAGGGTGAAAAATAAATGAAAGTGAATAATTTACCTGGTTGAGGACGGCCAGCAAGTGCTCCGAGAAAGCACAAACAGCTGCGACCAGGGATTGACAGAACACCATATCTCTGCGTAACTGGATCTCTGAGTCTAGACGGACAACACAAAATACAGAAGATGTGAGAAAACCACAATAAAAGAGAAATTGAGCCCAAACTCAGAAAAGAGCTGATAAGAAAAGCAACATAGTGCAAAAAGTTTCTTATGAAACTATAAGGCAAGAGGTTAGATGAAGGGGAGTAACACAAAGAAGTGCTGGAAGTTTGTCATAGTAATTATATAGACTTTCAGCAAGGTGATTTATTTTTTTTTAAAATGTTTTATACATAATGGGTGTTTAAATATTGTATCAGGAAAAAAAATGATCCCAAATGACAGGAGTGCCCAAGTGGAAAATAATTGGTCGCTATAATTTGCAGAGAAATAGAGCCATTATAAGAGTTCAGCTATCCACTGAGTTACAAAATGAGACCACGAACAGTCAAAAATGAATAATTTACCATCAGCTTGGAAAGTTTCTCATATTATTAACCCGGCTTAACTAGTCTGTGCTTCCTTGGGTCCGTAAAAGATCAAAGCCTCAGAGTTGCCGCAGTGTGGGTATTCATTATATTTAATTATGTAATTATCATTTTATAGTTTCAACCGGAGGTGGAAAGAGTAATACACATTTATACAGAAGTTGTGGTCATTAAATAACTGAAAATAAACAAATAAAAAGAAAATAAACAAATAAGAAGAAGCATGCATGATTTTGTTGACACATTGCGAGGCTTGTATTTCATAA